>BQNB010004019.1:0-5000 GCA_026074375.1 Tanacetum coccineum | reverse complement strand
ATTCGGTGCATGTTTTCATGTTAGGAATTCTAGTATGGTGTAACTATTCTGCCGTATATTAGGATCGTTGGTTCAATTGATTTTTTCTTTCTTTCCATTGTATTGGTATTGGTATTAGTATTGGGATCGGTATATGATATTTGCACCGGGTTGGAATAATTTTGGTTGCCTGGTTATGTTAGTTACATCTGGGTCTACATCCGTTTGGTTTTGCCTCATTTGTCTGGATAGTTTTGTTTGCCTGAATCTGAATCTACTGTCTGTTTGAATCTGATGTCTGCTGTCCGAATCCCCTGCCTGTCTGCCTCTCGTTCATCTCCGTACTTATGTGATTATGTGCTTTGCACCTGCTTGATCCCTCTCGTTCATCTCCGTGTTTTTGTAATTCTGTGCTATGCACCTGTCTGAATCTGCTGCTGCTCTGTCTGCTGTCTGCCTGATCTGCTCTCATTCATCTCCGTGTTTTTGTAATTCTGTGCTCTGCACCTGTCTGAATCTGCTGCTGCTCTGTCTGATGCTGTCTGTCTGTATTTGTTCGATTTTCGGAGTTTTCTTGTCAAACTCTCAATGTATCATTATGAGTTTGAGGGGGAGTGTTAGTTAATAAAGTCGGCCCGCTTATGTCGGCCAATTAGCCCGTCTAGCATTAAGGCATCTTTTATTTATTTTGTGTATTTATACATTGTTTGAATAAACTTTTCATTCATCAAGCAATACAATTTAGTCAATTTTGGTTTATTAGTTTCTACAATAGTGTCAATGGTCTTGTTTGAGTTTTTGCTAACACTATCATTATCGGTCACGTTATTTAGCTAGCTTGATCATCTCGAATGTATCTTTCTCGTGAAGTTTTTCTTTCTTTTTTATTTTTGCGAAAATGAACATTAAAAGCCAAATATACTTCGTATGGATTTATGATACATAGTTCATAAAAAGCATATCATGTTCATGTGGTTTCAATGACTTTGTCATCTGTTTGGTGTCGTAGGACCCAAACCGGCAAGTAACCAAGTACTACCCACTTTACTATTTTTGGAAATTTTGTTTTATCATATTTGTTTTAAGTGAGTATAGACACCTCACACCATGATTCATGGTTCCTTCTACACACATGACATCACACTGCCTCACATCCACAAATTTTTTGTTTTCTTTAATTTTGATGACCCACTAATATAGGTTTAAAATTCTTTGTAGTATAGTCAATAAATTTTGTCATCATGACTTTAATTTCATTTGACCAAACGTATAGAACTACGTGTAGATGGTGGTTGAGGAATTCTCCTTTGTCTAAGAAGTCTTGTATTATTTTTTTGCTATATAATGCCTTTTAAAAAATGATCATATCCTGCATAATCAATTATAACATTTACAATGTTATAATAATGTTTTTAGCGAATAAAAAAATATATATGTTGGGTTTGACGGATGATCCAAAACTAAGAAGAAAGCGTGATCCTCGTCATTCTATCAGTATCGAAATCTTCGACTGCTGTTGTCCCGCACCATTGATCGATAAATGAGAAAACACCCACTCGGGTATCTTTTCCCAAAAGAAGGAATATCATATGTCTTTTTTTGAGATAAAGGAGCGGAGAATGGAAATGGAAGAAAAGAAGTACGCACAAAGGAAAGAAGAAATTGAGTTACAACGTCAAATGTTAAACTTTGAACAAAAAAAACAACGGAAAAAATACATCTTGTTCTATCATAGTCCCGATGACCATTTGAACGAAAAACAACTATAATCGGTGATGGAGATGATGCAACAAATTAATGCGAAATTCAATTGCCTTATAACATTATGTTGGTGGTGATGTTGGTTGTGAAGAGAGAAATTGACGTAACGATGAGGTGTGATGATGATGTTGGTCGATATTACTACTTGTTGGTGATTTTAGTGTCATCAACTATTTTAGGTAATTATGATTTACTAGAGACCAATGGGATTTCATATTAGGCTCTGATACGAGTTAGAGAGGTGTGGAGTACACACTCGTTGAGCTAATGTGTTTCCGACCACGACAAAGATGCAGGGGTCAAAGGGGTTGCGCTCCCTAGCGGGGTCAAAGGGCAGAGCCCCTTGTCGGGGTCGCCTCCCCTCGCGGGGTTTGGGGCAGCGCCCAAAAACCTAAATGATTTTTATGAACCGTTATGAGTAGACTCACCAATTTTTCCTGCCAAAATCCAACCATCATGACTGTTTGTGAAAGCTTGTGACTTTTTGGATTTAGCTGAATTTAACCAACTTAACTGCCAATAACCGTCATAAGTTTTTTGTTTATTAATAGATAACATTGGTCTCATTAGAACATACGAAAACACACTTTTCTTTTTGTTCTTGCTTTGATCTCTTGTGCCTAGAATCAAAGTCTTCTTCTTGAACTATCCCGATAAGTATTTCGTGTAACTCAGGCACAAATAGGGTCGAAATACTTTATACGGAAAGTGATCTTACACGATTCTAAAAGATATCAAAGATTATCATCACAACCCTTACCCAATTTCTAACACTTCTAACCTTATACATTTGTGTGTTTATAATCATTCAAATATCTCAAGTGTGAAGATTTTTATGCTCCTTTTGATTGTATTTTAAAAGCTTTTTTCGTGATAGACTTTTAAAAAAAGACACGTATCTTCTTGTTTGTGTATGATTTAGATTTAGATTATAGTTGGTCATTAACAAGTAGTTAATCGGTAATTATTGCAAAGATTTATGAAGTTATCCCAACCAATTCAGGGTGGTCTACCACCATTTTTAACCCTCTTATTGCACGCGTGAGATTTTAGAACAAGACCATGTCGCTATATTGAGATCCAGTTCATCACCAAATCAGTCAGATCTTCTTGATTGTCAGTTCGTCTTGACATCAAGCTCTTTTGCCGCCCTTGGAATATGGTCACCGCAGTGGAAAGGGGTGTTATTTGTCTTCTTTACTTACCAAAAATCTGTTAAAGTCTTCGTATATGTTAACAACGAGTAATAAGGCGGTCACACGTTGCGGTGAGGCGTTTAAGAATACATACATATGTTATGAACACGATACCCTAATGCGTTTCTAAACAATAAAATACGAAACATAACTTATGACAACTAAACAAACTCATTCACAGCGTACAAAGAAAAGAATAATATTTCAATATTGTTCGCCAAGATAATTTAAACCTTTACATATAAATACGATACAAATAAAGTTAAATCAAATGTTAGACGACGTAATGAGTGATTCGTAAATGCTACTTCTACTAACAGCAAACCATAGGAAACATGATATTGTACTGACTTTGATACCTAAACGACTAACTTTTGAGAGACATAAAAGTGGAGCAAAATAGTTACGGCTCAAACGATCCTTTTCTCAGCACTCGTATTTCAACTTGAGTGAACATGTGCATAGACGTCCTCCTCAAGAGTCTCAAACCTTTTTATAAGATGCACATCATGTAAGATGACATAAATCTTATCGGTAATATTCGAAAACATAGGTCCAAAGGGTATGCGTTAAAGGTCCCAGAGACTGATGACAGGATTTGTAATATCTTACATAACGTGAAGGTTCCTTGGAAGGTTTTTAAACCTGACAACGCATAAAATTTATATTTGTTAGAAATCAAATGTGCGCATGTATTGAAAGTTATTAGCCACATCTTGAGAAAAAAACGCAACAACTATAGACTGAGTAATTACGACCCCCCCCCCTTAACGTCCGTTTAGTCTGAGCTTATCTCTAATCTATTAGAACACATTTAACATCAAACATCTCAACACGTTATAAAATTAATTCTTTGTACAAATTTAATGTTTGAATACAAAATTAATAATCCAAGGTTCAAGAGACCATTGAGATAAATAATGATCATGATGCTAACGATGACGAGGATCAAGATGGTGGATGCGATCTAATGAAAATATCTCTATAAAATAAAACGTGTCTTAAATCAAATCCAAAAAGGTGACAACGACGATGATGGTGGTAAGTGTAATTCACTTATTAAAACGAAAGAGGATGATCATTTTTCGAAAACAGATTAGATGAAGATTATGTGAAAGGCATGATGGGTGATCAAATAGACCTGACCATATGAAGACGAAAAACAAAAGCGGATGCTTTGAAAGAAACTGCATAAGATTATCAGGTATGTTGGAAAGCCATATGCGGTTTGCATATAGAATACGGTTCATAGAACCATGCAGTTCACATGTAGTTTCAGTTTATGTTTCGGCCAAGTGTTTTGTCTATGCTAGGGCTGTAAATGAACCGAATGAACATGGACGAAGCCTTGTTCATGTTCGTTTATGTTCGTTTATTAAGCACTAACGAACATAAACGGACAAACATATATGAGCATAGACCAATTAACATAAAATTTATAAAAATATATATAATATTGTGTTTCATAAGTGTTCTTTTGTTTTAGTAAAGTTAATATGAATATAAACGAACATAAAAGTATATATTAAAATGATATGATATATGAATGGAAACAAATAAATGAACGTTAACAAATGAATAATCGGACATTCACGAACATAAATGAACGAACACGACTTTTGTTCATCGTCGTTCATTTAATTAAACTAACGTAAAATTTTGTTCTTTTTGTTCATTTAATAAATAAATGAACATAAATGGACGTACTTTTTACCGAACAGTTCATGAAATGTTCACTAAACGTTCAATTCGTTTAGAGCCCTATACAAGAAAGATAGAACATATATAATGATCAATCAGATAATAAGAAAATTGGTTTCTTCGTTCTACCATGAACTTGAGATGATCAAAATGTCACCTTTTCTAACCATTAGAAAATCTTCTATATTTTTATTTTTTTGGTAAATTAGAAAATCTTCTACATATGCTCATACTTCCTTTGAAGTTAAAACTGGTCATAAAGATTATTCATCTCACTAAATTATATTAAAGAGATTCACATTCGTTTTACGTTGTATGCATGTCTCCTAACATAGGACTACCATCATGGGACAAATGATTGGA
>BQNB010004018.1:2454-110691 GCA_026074375.1 Tanacetum coccineum | reverse complement strand
CAAAAGAAAAGCCCATAGGTCAAACCCCATTAGTGTATAAATACACTTTGTTCTTATCATTATTAGGTTAGCTAGTCATTATTTTATTGTTAGGGTTTCTAGCCACCAAAAAGTTTTTTCTTTCAATCATCAATAAAGTCTTTATTTTCCTGCATCTTGATTTTACACATCATTGTTAAGGTTTGTATGAATGATCATGGAACCAACAATGATGATTTGGAAGAAATGGATCTAAAGTGGAATATGGCACTGCTAAGCATGAGGGCAAGAAAGTTTTATCAAAGAACTGGAAGAAAGATCATCATTGATGGAAGCAGTACTGCTGGATATGATAAATCAAAAGTAGAATGTTTTAACTATCATAAAATGGGACATTTTGCCAGGGAATGCTGAGTACCAAGAAGTAAAGACAACAGAAATTGGAATCAAGGAAACTCATCAAAGGCAGTAAGGATTGAAGATGCTTCTGAAAAGGCAATGTGTGCTATAGATGGTGTGGATTTGATTGGAGTGACATGGCAGAAGATGAAATTCATGCACAAATGGCTCTCATGGAATTCACAGATTCTGAGGTATCAAATGATAAATCTTGTTTGCAAAATTATGAAGCTCTAAAGAAACAGTATGATGATTTACTTGTTAAATTAGATGATACTGGTTTTAAAGCAGCTACATATAAAAGAGGTTTATCAATTTTAGAAGCACAAGTAGTTAAATACAAAGAATCTGAAGTCCTTTTTTCTGAGGAAATTGCTTTGCTTAAAAGAAGTGTAGGTCACAAAGAATATCTAATGGGATTACTTAAGACTGAACTTGAAAAGGTTAAGGAAGAAAAGGAGGGGTTTGAGTTTAAGATTGCAAAGTTTGAAAAATCATCAAAAGACTTAGATCAGTTGTTAGCAAGTCAGATAACTGACAAAAGCAAAAAGGGATTTGGCTACAATGCTGTCCCCTCACCTCATCCTTTGATTCTAAATAGACCAACACCTTTAGACTTATCTTATTCAGGTCTTGAAGAATTCAAACAACCTGAGGTAAATGAGTATAGTTCTAGGGATTCAAGTTTAAAGCCAACCACTGTTTGTGATAGAGAGTCAGATAATTCTAAGGAGAATACTGATGACTCTTTAAAACAACAACACAAGACTGTTACTGAAACTAGCTCTGTTAAGTCTTCACTTAAGGTAGATAAAGATTGGAAAGAAAAGTTTTTCTATCCTGCTAATCATGTTAGGGAAGAAGAACCTAAAAAAGCTAGAGAGAATAATGATGCTCCAATTATTGAAGATTGGGTGTCAGATGATGAGGAAGAAGTTGAGCCTATCCCTAAGGTAGAAAAGAAAACTGCTATACCTACTGCTACTAAGAAAGAGTCAGTTAAACCTGAAAAACCAATTAGAAGGTCAATTAGGTATGCAGAGATGTACAGGTCACAGGGACCTAGGGGGAACCAAAGGAATTGGAATGGTCAAAAATCAAATGTAGAATGTTTCAACTGTCATAAAATGGGACATTTTGCCAGAGAATGCAGAGCACCAAGAAGTAAAGACAACAGAAATTGGAATCAAGGAAGCTCATCAAAGGCAGTAAGGATTGAAGATGCTTCTGAAAAGGCAATGTGTGCTATAGATGGTGCTGGATTTGATTGGAGTGACATGGCAGAGGATGAAATTCAAGCAAACATGGCTCTCATGGCATTCACAGATTCTGAGGTATCAAATGATAAATCTTGTTCTAAATCTTGTTTGCAAAATTATGAAGCTCTAAAGAAACAGTATGATGATTTACTTGTTAAATTAGATGATACTGGTTTTAAAGCAGCTACATATAAAAGAGGTTTATCAATTTTAGAAGCACAAGTAGTTAAATATAAAGAATCTGAAGTCCTTTTTTCTGAGGAAATTGCTTTGCTTAAAAGAAGTGTAGGTCACAAAGAATATCTAATGGGATTACTTAAGACTGAACTTGAAAAGGTTAAGGAAGAAAAGGAGGGGTTTGAGTTTAAGATTGCAATGTTTGAAAAATCATCAAAAGACTTAGATCAGTTGTTAGCAAGTCAGATAACTGACAAAAGCAAAAAGGGATTTGGCTACAATGTTGTCCCCTCACCTCATCCTTTGATTCTAAATAGACCAACACCTTTAGACTTATCTTATTCAGGTCTTGAAGAATTCAAACAACCTGAGGTAAATGAGTATAGTTCTAGGGATTCAAGTTTAAAGCCAACCACTGTTTGTGATAGAGAGTCAGATAATTCTAAGGAGAATACTGATGACTCTTTAAAACAACAACACAAGACTGTTACTGAAACTAGCTCTGTTAAGTCTTCACTTAAGGTAGATAAAGGATTGAAAAGAAAATTTTTTCTATCCTGCTAATCATGTTAGGGAAGAAGAACCTAAAAAAGCTAGAGAGAATACTGATGCTCCAATTATTGAAGATTGGGTGTCAGATGATGAGGAAGAAGTTAAGCCTATACCTACTGCTACTAAGAAAGAGTCAGTTAAACCTGAAAAACCAATTAGAAGATCAAGTAGGTATGCAGAGATGTAAAGGTCACAGGGACCTAGGGGGAACTAAATGAATTGGAATGGTAAAAAATCCAATCAATTAGGATGTAACTTTGTTTTTAAAAACAAGGCATGTTTCATCTGTCGTAGTTTTGATCATATTCAATACAGTTGTCCTAATGCTTACAAACATATGGTTCCAAGATCAGTCTTAATGAAGACTGGCCTAAAAACTGTTAATAATGCAAAGCCTGTTAATGCTGTTAGGTCTGTTAACACTTCCAGACCTTTTAGTTCTGCTAGGTCTTTTAATACTGTTAGGCCTTCTTATACTGCTCACCAAAAATCAATAGTTCCTTGTGCTAGACCAAAGACACATTTTCAAAATCAAGCACAATCAACTGTTCAAAGGCCCTTTTATAAGAATACAACATTAACAAAAAGGTCTAATAATCAAAATATTAATACTGGTAGACAAACTGTTAATACTGTTAGGCCAAATATTAATATTGTCAGGTCAAGGGGATTTAATGTTGTTAAGCCCTCAACATGTTGGGTTTGGAGACCTATAAAACCTAATGGTGCATCACTAGTTTTTAACAAATATAATTACATTGATACACGAGGCAGATCCAAGTCAGTAATGGCTTGGGTCCCCAAAGATAACTAACTTCATAAGTTTTGTGTGCAGAGCAATTCATAGCTAAATGATAAAGGATTTGTGGATAGTGGATGCTCAAGACACAAGTCTGGAAACATAGCCCATCTTTTAGATTTCAAAGACTTTAATGGAGGTTATGTTACTTTTGTTGGAGGAGCAAATGGAGGAAGAATTATTGGCAAAGGTACAATTAAAACTGATAAACTTGATTTTGAAGATGTATACTTTGTCAAAGAGATGAAGTTTAAAGTTTTTAGTGTCTCACAAATGTGTGATAAAAAGAACTATGTTCTTTTTACTGACTCTGAATGTCTTGTTCTATCTCCAAATTTTAAGTTGCCTGATGAAAATCAAATACTTCTTAAAATTCCTAGACAGAATAACATGTACAGTTTTGATATGAAAAACATAGTTCCTAAAGATGGTTTAACTTATCTAGTTGCAAAGGCTACGTCTGAGGAATCAATGTTATGGCATAGGAGGCTTGGTCATGTAAATTTTAAGAATATTAATAAACTTGTCAAAGAAAATCTTGTAAGAGATTTGCCTTTAAAAAGATTTGAAAATGACCAAACTTGTGTTGCCTGTCTTAAAGGCAAGCAACACAGAGCCTCTTGTAGGACCAAGGCCTTTAGTCCCATTACTAAGCCATTGTTTATGTTGCATATGGATCTTTTTGGTCTAACTTTTGTTTGTAGTCTTATGCATAAGAAGTACTGCTTGGTAGTTACTGATGATTATAGTAGATTTTCATAGGTTTTCTTTTTAAGAACTAAGGATGAAACTAGTGAGATACATAAAAACTTTATCAAAGAGATAGAAAACCTAGTGGATAAGAAAGTTAAAATAATCAGAAGTGATAATGGGACAGAGTTTAAAAACAAAGTGATGGATGAGTTCTGTAGGGAAAAAGGTATTAAAAGAGAATATAGTGTAGCTAGGACACCTCAGCAAAATGGTGTAGCTGAAAGGAAGAATAGGACACTCATTGAGGCTGCTAGAACAATGTTAGCTGACTCTAAGTTACCTACAACATTTTGGGCAGAAGCTGTTTCTACTGCTTGCTATGTACAGAATAGGGTCTTAATAGTCAAGCCTCATAACAAGACTCCTTATGAACTCTTTAGAGGTATTAAACCAGCTATAGGCTTCATGAAACCATTTGGATGTCATGTTACTATTCTCAATACCTTAGATAAGTTGGGCAAGTTTGATGGAAAAAGTAATGAAGGTTTCTTTGTTGGGTATTCCTTAAGTAGCAAAGCTTTTAGGGTATATAACATTAGAACCAAAATAGTATAGGAAAAATTACATGTTGGGTTCTTAGAGAATAAACCTATATTAGAAGGAAATGGTCCAAAGTGGCTGTTTGATCTTGATTCTCTAACCCAATCAATGAATTATGTACCAGTGGTTGCAGGGACTTTTTCTAATGATTCTGCAGGTATACAAGGAGTTTCTGAGTCAAGCAAATCCTTTCAACAAGATCAAGATTGTATTGTCATGCCAATTTGGAAGGATGCTTCATATTTTGATGATGCTTCACTCAAATCTGTTGATGATGCACAAATACAAGATCAAGATGGGACTCATGATGATTGCAGTCTTCAGAATAATGGTACTGCTGATCAACAAGTTAATACTGCCAGTCCAAAAGTTAATACTGGTAGTAGAGAAGTTAGTACTGCTGTTCCTGAAGTTAATACTGCTACTCCTGAAGACTTGATGGGACCAATTCCTACATCTAAAGACACACAAGTGGAGGATCAAGAAATTAAATTGGGGAACATTTAACCATATTATGCAGTTTCTTCCACTCTTCATACAAGAATTCACAAAGATCATCCAATTGATCATGTGATTGGTGATGTCCAGTCTTCTATTCAAACAAGAAGGATGACAACTTCTTACTCTGAACTAGGATTTCTTGGTGCCATATATGAAGGAAAGACTCACCAGGACCTACATACATGTCTTTTTGCTTGTTTCTTATCTCAAGAAGAACCAAAGAGAGTTTCTAAAGCTCTTAGTAATCCTGCATAGGTAGAAGCAATGCAGGAAGAACTCCTACAGTTCAAACTACAAAATGTATATGTTCTTGTAGACTTGCCTAAAGGTCATAGGGCTATTAGTAGAAAGTGGGTTTACAGGAACAAGAAAGATAAAAGGGGGATAGTCATCAGGAACAAAGCAAGACTTGTTGCCCAAGGACATACTCAAGAAGAAGGCATTGACTATGATGAAGTCTTTGCTCCAGTGGCTAGAATTGAGGCAATAAGAATATTCCTGGCTTATGCTTCTTATATGGGTTTTACAGTCTACCAAATGGATGTCAAAAGTGCTTTCCTATATGGTCAAATTGAAGAGGAGGTGTATGTATGTCAACCTCCAGGTTTTGAAGATCCTGACCATCCTGATAAAGTTTATAAAGTTGTGAAAGCACTATATGGACTTCATCAAGCACCCAGAGCTTGGTATGACACATTGGCCACTTATCTTTTGAGCAATGGATTTCAAAGAGGACAGATTGATCAAACTTTATTCATCAAAAGTCAAAAGGGGCATATATTGCTTGTTCAAATCTATGTAGATGACATCATTTTTGGATCTACCAAGAAGGAGCTTTGTGATGAGTTTGAGAAGCTTATGAAGGATAAGTTTCAGATGAGTTCTATGGGAGAACTCACCTTCTTTTTGGGATTGCAGGTCCAACAGAGAAAGAAAGGCATCTTTATCAGTCAAGATAAATATGTCCATGAAATTTTGAGAAAGTTCAACTACACAGATGTGAAGTCTGCCTCCACTCCCACAGATTTGGAAAAGCCCTTGGTTAAAGATGCAGATGCTGATGATGTTGATGAACATCTTTATAGATCTATGATTGGATCTTTGATGTATCTTACAGCATCTAGACCAGATATCATGTTTGCAGTTTGTGCATGTGCAAGGTTTCAAGTTTCCCCAAAAACTTCCCATCTCTTAGCTGTCAAAAGAATCTTTAGATACCTTAAAGGCAAACCATCTCTAGGTCTTTGGTATTCTAAGGATTCTCCATTGGAGTTAGTTGCTTACACTGATAGTGACTATGCTGGAGCTACACTTGATAGGAAGTCAACCACTGGAGGTTGTCAATTTTTGGGAAATAGGTTAATTTCTTGGCAATGCAAGAAACAAACTGTAGTTGCCACTTCTACAACTGAAGCTGAATATGTGGCTGCTGCAAGTTGCTGTGGACAAGTTCTCTGGATCCAAAACCAATTGCTTGATTATGGGTACAATTTTATGAACACTGTTATTTACATTGACAATACCAGTACTATCTGTATTATAGAAAATCCTGTTCAACACTCTAAAACAAAACATATAGAGATTAGGCATCACTTTATAAGAGATTGCAATGCTAAAAAGTTGATTCAAATGGCTAAAATTGACACTCAACTTAATGTAGTAGATCTTCTTACAAAAGGTTTTGATGCTGGTAGATTTCAATACTTGGTCTCAAGTATTGGAATGCTCAATCCCTAAGGCCCAAATCTCTTGTCTATTTTTGTAAAGTTTGTTAACAGTTAGTACTGTTACATTTTTGTAAGTTAATACTGCTAGTTCTAATTAGTACTGCTAGTTATATTTAAAACTGTTTGTTAAAATTGTTACTTATAGTTAGTACCTAGCCGGTTATTTCTATAAATCTATATAATCCTTTAGTAATACTTAATACTGTTAAACAAGACAAATGTTTAGGTTATGTTTTTCTTGGTTTTAAGCTAACTTTTTCTGGATAAACAATGAAGTGTGAAATTGGTTACTCCATAATATATTATTTAAGGGGAGGAAACATGTTGGTTGTTCTTGAAGTGTTGGTTGTGACACCACACAACAAATGGTCATCAGTTCACCATGTCTTATAGACATCAAGAATTGACTAGTCCAGAGCAAACGACTACTGGTAAAGACTTCTCAAATCTGTTAATAGTTGATAGTTTACTCAAAACTATATGGTCATCAATGCACCATGTTTTACAATGAAGCATTGGCTAGTACAAAGCAAACGGCTATTGGTAAAGACTCTACAAATCCGTTTATAGTTGATAGTTTACTCAAAACTATATGGTTATCATTGCACCATGTTTTTCTAATGAAGCAATGGCTAGTACAAAGTAAACGGATATTGGTAAAGACTCATCAAATCCGTTTATGGCTGGTAGTTTGCCAAAAACTACACTTTGTGTAGTTTTGTGAGCTAAAACAAAAGAGAGAATTGGTGAGCTCAAAAACAGAAAGAGAGCTGTGTAAAAAATAGACAGAGAGAAAAGTGAGCCAAAAGAATTGAGAGATGAAATGTGAGCCTAAAAACAAAAAGAGAGATTGTGTGAAGTTATTCTTTTAGTCATACAAACCTTTGGAGTTTGTACTGCTTATGGGTGGAGAAGTTAATACTGCTAGACGTATTTTAGTACTGCTAGGCCAAAGTTAATACTGCTGGACGACCGTTAGTACTGTTTGGGCCTAACAGATTTTTCATTCACTATCTATCACCGAAGGATCTTTAAGACGACATCTCAAGTTAGCTGATCAAGATGGTATTACTTCTATTCCAACCTTAGAGATTTTTGACCACTTAGCGCTTATGGGATATCACACTGATTCAGATAAGTTAACCTTTCAAAAAGGTGCCTTTTCACCTCAATGGAGTTTTCTTATTCATAATATTCTTCATTGCCTAAGCCCAAAGAAGACTGCTTGGGAGCAATTTAGTAGTAATATTGCAGCTAATATTATATGTTTAGCCACCAATAGGAAGTTTAATTTTTCTAGGATGATTTTTGAGCACATGGTGTCTAATATCTTTAGTCCCCATAAGTTTTTGATGTACCTTAGGTTCATTTAGATATGCCTAGATATGCAGAGACACCACCTTCAACAACACACAAGAATATATCCTGTTCCATCTCTTAGTATGAAAGTGTTTAGTAATATGAAGAGGTCTACCAAGGGATTTTTAGGACAGGAGGTTGCTTTATTCCTAAATATGTTATCTGTTACTGCACCCTCAACTTCACCTTCCAGAATCACATCTTCACCTTCCCCTACACATTCACCTTCACCTGAACCTACTCCTGCTCATACACCATCACCTATACAACCATTACCTAATCAAACTTTACCTACTTAACCCTCACCCACACAATCATCACCTACTCAACCCTCACCCACACAACTATCACCAACACCACCTAGAATAGAACACCATCTTCCTACATCCCATGACTCGCCTCTCCATGTTGTTCACTCACATGGAAGTGATGAGGGTAGTTTGAAACTACAAGAATTAATGAATTTGGTTACAACACTTTCTGACAAGATTAGAGTTTTGGAGGCTGACTTGATGAAGACAAAGAAAAACTATAGTTCTGCTTATACTAAGCTTATTCTCAGGGTCAAGAAGCTAGAGTCTCAGATAAAGATTGGGAAAGCAAGGAGACAAGCTAGAGTTGTTCTATCAGATGATGAAGTCTTTGAAGATGATTCTTCCAAACAGGGGAGGAAGTTAGCAGATGCAGAGGTTCAAGAAAAAGCAAGTACTAACACTGAACTATTTATTCAAGAAGTGACTCCAACTGAAGTCATTCAAGATCAAGAGGGCAATGAGAAAGCAAGTGATGAAGTTAGTACTGCTGGTGCAAAGAAAGGTACTGCTAGTGAAGAAGTTCCAATAATTAGTACTGCTGAGGTAAACCTTAGTACTGCTGGAGGAACTGTTACCTATTCAAGAAGAAGTGCTAAGAAAAGATCAAGACAAGATAAGGGAAAAGCCATAATGATAGAGGAAGAGCCCAAGAAGAAGTCTAAGAAGGAGCTTGAGCAAGAAAGGTTAAGTTATGCTGAAGCAATCAGACTTGAAGAGCAAATGAATAAGGAACAAAGAGCTCGGATTACAAGAGATGAAGAGATTGCAAGACAATGGGATGAAGAGGAAAGAAAAAGAGTTATGGATAAAGCCAAGTCTGCTAAGAAGATAGATTGGAATAACCCTTCAGTCATCAGATATCATACTCAAAAAATGAAGCCAAAGACAGTTGCCCAAGCAAGAAGAAATATGATCAAATATTTGAAGAATCAAGGGAACCACAAGATTAGTGACTTCAAGGGGATGTATTACAATGATATAAGGCCAATCTTTGAAAAGGTTTAGGATTTTAATCAAAATATTGAGCCTATGGATGCAGAGCATGGAAGTGGAAATCAAAAGTCTCCTGAAAAGTCTCCTGAAAAGGTTGTGGAAGAAGAAATTGATACACAAGAAGAGTTGAAAGAAAGTGTTAAAGAACCTAGAGCAAAGAGAAAGAAGTCCATTCCTAGAAAAAGCACAAGGAAGAGACAAAAGCTAGAAGAAGATGCTGAGAAGGAAGAACTCAAAGGATTTTTAGATATAGTACCAAGAGAAGAGGTTCCTATAGAGGTTGAATCTATATCTACAAAGTTTCCTATTGTGGATTGGAAGACTTATGTTTTGACAGAGACTTTAATGTATTATCAAGTATTCAGAAGAGATGGCAGTTCAAAGAATTATAAGATATTGAGTGAGATGCTTGAAGATTTTGATAGACTGGATGTAGAAGAACTATACAGATTAGTCAAGAATAGGTATAGTGCTTTAAGACCAGAAGGTTTTGATCTGATGCTTTGGGGGGATTTACACACTTTGTTTGAGCCTAATGAAGATGATAAGATTTGGAAAGATCAACATAAATACAACTTATTAAGCTGGAGATTATATGATTTTAGTGGTATACACATTTGTTGATGGAGAATAGGTTAGCAATTCATATGTTGACAGAGAAGAAATATCCTTTAAGCCAAGAGATGATTTCCAAGATGCTGAAGAAGAAATTAGAGGTTGATCATGAGAGTTCATAGGCGATTGAACTTCTAAGGTTTATAAGATATTAAATGCAGAAGTGAAAGAAATGTTTGAAAGAATCATCAGCAAAGGAAGAAGACTGGAAGATTTTATTTTAGAAGAAACTTGATGATTTGAAGGACAATCACAAGTTTAGGGGAGGATTGTTAGGAATAAATCTTCACAAGACTTAACACTGCTAACAGTACTAATGGAGTTAGTACTGCCAGTACTAACTTAGTATTGCCAATGTTACTTAATACTGCTAGTAGAAGGAGTTAGTACTGCTGATGGTCAAAGCTGCTGAACTGAAGATAAGAATGCATGGAGATTATTTCGGAATGTTTATATTTGAATTGTAACTGATCTTAAAAGATAGGCTGCTATATTTGTAAAGGACTCCTTGTGTTCTAAAAAAGGAGATCATAAGTTTTAGAATAGATATACTTTTTCAAGTGATAGAAACACTAAGAGAGAAAATTTGTAATAGCGTCAAGGTTTGTAACCCCAGTACTTCAAGAGTACTCGTATTATTCTAATAATATTGAAGCAGTGTGTTTAGTGTTCATTGTTTGTTTTGGTTATTACTGTTCCATTAATAAACTTCTCTAGAGTATCAAAGTGTAGATTCCGCATACACTTTGGTATACATACAAAGTCTCAATCTTTGTTATTTTGGATTCTTCCAAGGTAACAAATACTTTACTACGTAAAGAATCAATCAAGGCATGGGATCAACAATTCTTTCGCACATACTCTATAATTATTTATATAAGGGTTATTTATATAAATAGGGGAACATTTCTTTAGGCAAGGTAGCACTATAAGCTCGTAGGTCCTAAACGCTACCTAAACATTAAACTATCGAATATGATATCTTACCATCATTCATTTATGCCATGAGCACATATTCATATTTACCATACCAGTCTTATATAATATACTTATATAAGTTAAGTTTTGCTCGTTGTAAGTAGTCACGTTTTCACCATCGACGGTTACCAACACGTCTGTCTATATTAATTCCAAGCCATGGAGATTCCAGTGAGCTTCTAATGAGGAGCTAGAGGCACTAATGGAGGATCAGCCTCTACCTATAGATGCCTCACCTACATCCCTCATTGCTGACTTCAATCCAGAGGAGGATCCTGCTGATCATCATGTCGATGGAGGAGACAATGATGATAATGAGTCATCTGATGATGACAATGATGATGATGATGTTGTGAAGGATACAGAGACATTTGAGACTGATAAGTATGCTTTTACACCACCCACCTCTCCATACCATACTCTACGATCACCATCTGCTAAGGCATGCGTTACCAAGTTTGCCGCTGCACTACCTTCATCATTACCACCACCACCAGAGAATATTAAGTCACTTAAAGATAACATAAGAGTCTAGCATCTAGAATCTTAAGAGGCACCCTGGCCAATAGATAAATATATTTATCAGTGTAGCTCGTTTTGTATTATATCCCACTAAACTTGAGTAATACTCGGTTGGTAGCGTTAATCAAAAGCTTGTACTCTTTTACTCAGGTAAAACGATGTATTAAGTATTAACCTACGTTGTTGGTTATGATCATGCTACTATATGATGTGGATTTATTTATGCCATGGTTGTTGTTATCTTATATCTCTGCATGACGTGGTCTCGCCTTACATATATGTTGTAATCATGGAGTGTCATTATTTAGCCTTGGATGAAACTTTATATACATTTTATTCCATGTGATCTTCAGGAAATGATGACAACTGTTAATCAAGGGATGAGTGTTGAGGAAATTAAGCGGGTTGTAGCCCAACGAGTGGCTAATGCTATTGAGGCTATTACTATTTATAAAACAAAAACCAACATGGCTCGCAAGTCAATGAGCCAGACCGAACGACAAGAAGACAAGGTAGCAGAGAATGCTAGCAACAAGAAGAAGTGGGAAGGTAACCACAATGGAAGGTCGAGCCAACAAAACAAAAGGCATAAGGTGCCTAGAGTGCACACTACTAGGCCAATTAGCAAGAAAGCATATGTTGGATCTCTACCTCTGTGCAACCAGTGCAAATTTCACCATAATGAACCGTGCACTATAAAGTGTAGAAATTGCAAGAAGGTTGGCCACATAATCCAAAATTGTAAAACACCTGCTACTACTAGGAATCAATGAACCCGCACCTGTTATGAGTGTGGAAGTTTGAGACACTACAATAATAAGTGTCTAATAGTGAAGTTTCAGAAACGTGTGGACATGATCCATGGAGGGGTGATGGCATCTAAGCCTAAGACAATGCAAGATGCAATTGAATTTGTAACCAAACTAATGAACAAAAAGATTAGCACTCCTACTGAATGCCAGGCTGGGAACAAGATGAAGTTAGATAACACTTCTAAGAACAATCAGAACCAACAACAGCCGAACAAGAGGCAAAATACTGGCAGAGCTTACATTGCAGGGCACGGGGAGAAGAAACATTATGGCAGATCTAAGCTGTTGTGTTCTAAATGCAACTATCACCATGATGGTCTATGTGCTCCCAAATGCCACAAGTGCAACAGAGTTGGCCATTTGGCCTGTGATTGTAGGAGTTCTACAAATGCTAATACTGCTAACAACCAAAGGGGCACGAAGGCAAGTCAGAAGGCTACTTGCTATGAATGTGGGAATCAAGGGCACTACAGGAATGATTGCCGAGAGCAAAAGAACCAAAACCATGAAAACAAATCTGGAGGTACTGGAGCATGTGGAGTGGTGCATGCCTTTGGAGGAGGAGAAACTAAACAAGACCTTAACAACATTGAGGATGAGATCGACGCTTAAAAGAGAAAGTTGTCTCGCTTGCCTAGTAAACCCTAAGTTGGAACTATCTTAAACTTTATCTCCTTAGGAGTTCTTGTTGTGTTTCTCTTAAATTTCCGTTTTACGAATGATTTCAAATTATCTATCAAATCAATGTGTTGTGAAAATTTCATCAAATTTACTTTAATTCCCAAAATTAATTGGGCAACCCACTCTCTTAAATATCATGAAATCATAACGTTATTTTGATAAAAATGAGCAATGCATCGTTAGTCCTCAATTATACATGGCCTGATCAACTATGTATAATTCAGGAAAGTACCATGTCGTGCTGAGAGTAGTCACCCTAAAAACTTCCTGTTAAGAAAAGGATTTCCTACTTATATCATGTACTATGTTCGTATTCATAAAACGCGTTTACTTTTGGAAATCGAATTAGTAACCATACCAACTAAGCAGACCTTCAATCCATCTTACTATAAAGTTGACATAATCTTATACCAAATCCTAAGCCAAAAAGCCGAGACACATCACTAGTCGCCCTAGGATAATTCGCTATCAAATTTCCTTGCCATTAGAGAATTTACTAAATCATCCATTCAACATCGACCTGATGCCCGTAGAATTTGGAAGTTTTGACGTCATAATTGGTATGGATTGGTTTTCAATGTATCATGCCATAATATCTTATGCCGAGAAGATCATTCGTATTCCCTGGGGAAGTGAAACCTTAATTTTCCATTGTTGGATCATTTATTGAATAGATCTTAACCTTTAGCTTGTAAAGGGTTTGTTCCTTAAGATAATTCTAAAGCAACAATAATGAAACACTGATTTGAACACTATTAATTATGCGAAAACTAATCAATAATGCTAAGAAGAACAATATTAAGAATCACAAAAGAACTTTATATTATCACTTGAATCTGCCTAGGTTACAGATTATAAAGACTATGATTTCTAATAGATCTCTATTAATCTGTGTAGAACTATATCTACTAACTTTGCCTAGGGTTCCTTTTATAGACTAAGGAAACCCTAATGGGCTTTATAAAATGCGTATAAAGATCATGCATATCATTTCCTAAGATATCTCATGCATATCTCATAAATGGTACTAACTATTTTATACTAACGGTACTAACTATCTGATTAGTACTAACATTTTGTATTGTTAGTACAAATTACACCTAGCGGTACCAACTAATATAATTAATGGTACTAAGTTAGGAATGCATAATTCCCAACAATCCTCCCCTAAACATGATTGTTAAACTTGTTTAACTTCATGTTTCTTTAGTGTAAACATCTTGTAGACCAGGAGGATGTATCTAAACACTTTATCAAATCTTGATCTGATCTTTCATAATTTTGACATCTTTAGCTATCCATTTTTATTAGCAACATATCTTCTCAGCAACACATCAACATCCAACTAAGTTGGCTTTGTAGTTTTTGGCAAACTACCAGCCATTAACGGATTTGATATTCCTTTACCAGTAGTCATTTGCTCTTGGACTAGTCAATGCTTCATTACCATAACATAGTGCACTGATAACCATATAGTTTTTAGCAAACTATCAACTATCAACATATTTGATAAGTCTTTACCAGGAACTATTTGATCCTGGACTAGCCAACTCTTCACTGTGAAGCAAGGTGAGTTGAGAACCATACAATTGTTGGTAAATTATCAACCATAAACGGATTTGAGAAGTCTTTACCAGAAGTCATTTGCTTATGGACTAATCAATTCTTGATGTCTGTTAGACATGGTGAATTGAAGACCATTTGTTGAGTGGTGGTTAGCCAACACCCAAACCCTTCTCACTTCCATTCCTATCATTACTCTTCATTAAGTTGCTGCTTAATGAATCTTACCAAATGTAGTGCAGCAGTACTTTCCTCTTCAACCTCCAATCCTAAATCAAGCATTCTTTGCAACAATTCCTTGGAGAGAGGGTACCTTCTTTCAACTAGTATGTAGATGATTGTCCCATCCTTAAGCTCTAGTATGCAAACTCCACAAGCTTCATACAGTCTCCATCTAACAATCTCCCATTCTTGTTGATTGTTCTAGAAATCACCTTGATCATTTTCTTCTATTGAGGATTCTATCATAATCTTCAAGTCTCCCCAAAGAATCAACTCAATACCTTCTGGTGTGATTTCTGAGTACTGCTTCATCACCAAATCATATAAATGAAACAAATCCTGCCTATTAAAAATATGTAGTACCTCCATTAAATAGTTAAATGCCCTAAAGTGCCCATTAACTCTGTAGACAACAAGGTAATCCCAATCTGGTGATGAAACCTTGTGCAACTTTGAAACAAAAGATTTTGTCTCCATAATCTCACTATCTATGGTACTATCAAATGTAACAATCCTTAGACATTTTCTGTGTTCATCATCACTATCATCATCTGGTTGTGGTCTTAGCCTTTTCCTAGCAATCATCTTTACATGACCACTTTTTTTTTTCTTTGTACCATGCTCTGTCACTTCTTGTTCAGCAGGTACCTTTGCTGTGTCTTCTTCCCTTAGAGTTTCATTGACAACCCTCTTCTTTAACCTCTTCTTTTTAGGGTCTTTAGATTCTTCATTCACCTCCTTAATCTATCTCTCAACCTCAGCAGCACCAATAGCAATATAGTTTTTATTAGACCTTTTAACCTCTTTATACAAAACTTGTATTTCTTCAAAGTTCTTGTTCTTCAAATCAGCATGCTTCTTTCCTCCTACATGCTTCAGATAGGTCATCATTTGGTTTCTTAGCTGAGTTCTTGTTGGTGGTCTACTTCTGATTGCAGCAGCTCTTTGTTGAGCATGGAACCTCCTTTGAGCAGTAATAGTATCATAAAGAAATTTGGCTCTCTCTTTAACTGTAAACATTTCGCTCTCTTCCTCTTGAAGCCTTACAGCTAGAAGTCTATTAGCTTTAATTCTAGCCTGGATATCATCAAAATCTTGTATAAGAGCAGCCTTTGTAGCTTCTTCCTCATCTAACTTTTTCATTTCCTCTTCTGCTTCCCAATCCTCTTGCACCTTTTTGGCTATTTCTTCATCCTTAGCAAGCTGATTAATCTTTCTTTCAGCTTCATCAACTCCCTCTAACTCAGCATCTGACTCAGCTTCTTCCTCAAGTACTTTCTTACCTTTGTCTTTAGGATCAATTTTAGGAAGAGGCTTCAATGTAAGTACTAATTTGTTGATGTAGCCCTTGGTCTATCTGAATCTTCAGCATCTTGATCTCAACACCTTTTTGTTTAGCCTTATTTTGGCTCATAGATGCCAAAAACTCAGCAATGGTCTCATCATCTCTGAAAACAGTTGTAGGAACAGTACTTTCATCTGAAGTTCCATCTTTTGGCTCAGTAGTACCTTCATCAAGCTTGTCGGTACTAACGTCTACTTCTTTTGGCTTAGCGGTACTAACTTTAGGCTTGTCAGTACTAAATTTTGGCTTGTCAGTACCTTCATCTGGCTTGACGGTACTAACTTGATCTTCAGTACTAACTCCCTTTTGCATATAAGCATTTGTCTCCATATAATCCGTTGCATCATTAACATCTACATCATCAAAAACATGATCTGTGTGTGCAGTTGGAGTAGATTTGGCAGATTTCCTCCCCTGTTTGGATACAGACTCTGTTTGCATCCACTTTTTCTTCAATGATTTCTTTCTAGCCAATCTTTTCTTTATGGAGACACTCTTGATCCAAGCATTATGGTGTGATATCACAGGTTTAGCCATCTTCTTTAGCTGCTTGATCTGAGACTTCAAATCTTTAATTTGTGCAGCTTAAGTTATGACCTGTTTACATAAAGACACACAAAGATCATATACACTTTGGAGTGTCAGGCCATCCTTATTTCCTAATAAGGATCTATCACTGGATGATTAACCTCCATGATTCCCGCCAGAACACTCTGGAATGGAGTCAGGAATAGGAATAGTAGGTGATGGTCTGGGAGATGGGTCAAGCTGTGTCTCATGTTGGTCTGCACTTGGGTGAGGAGGAAAGGGTGTTGTTGGGTTTCAGATGGTCTTTCTGAAACTGCACCTTCATCCTCTGTTGGTTAAGCCAACATAGAAGGAAATAAAGGGGTCACATTCCCAGAAAAACTTTTACCCTTTTTAACCATAAAATAGAAAACCTTAGTAGTCAAAGCATTAATAGGGAAGTGGTCTAAGGGGACAGGCACATTCTTAAGTTGGTTAGTTAAAAATACTAGAATAAACCTTGGGTACATGACAAACTTCTTCTTTGCATCCAAATGCCTCATCGTACCCTCAAAAATTAGTTTAGAAAAATTATATTTCTGATTAGTGACTAAGCAAATCACTGCCGTGAACTAATGTAGTGATTCATAGTATGAAAAAGAAATCTCCACTGGGGTGAAAACAGGGCTTTGTTAAAAGTTAAAACACTTAGGTCCCCCTCATACCCCATAAGCTAAATAGCCTCAAATATAGCCTAATTATGCAAAGAATCTATCCCATCAGCATCATCAAAAAGAATATCACGTCTTATTGATACCTCTGAGATATTCACAGGCTTTCCAGCTACTTTGGCATTAATATACCTAACATTGTTGATTATTTTGGATTTAGTAAACATCCAAAACTGTTCAACAAATGCAGTAGAGACTACAGGACTTATAGTGAGAGAATAGTGAATGGAGCTTTGTGTAAGAAAGTCTATAATCTCATGAAAATCTGTATTCCCATCAGTCTTTTCTAAGTAAGCGACCATGTTGTGTTTAGCACAAGATTAAAGAACAACCATATGTGTAGAATTTATGATCGTCGGTGATTAAAAGATTAGGGTTTGTTAGAAAAGAGCGATTACATGAGTAAATTGTGCAATTAAGATGGGTTTATATAGGTTGGACAAACCCAAAAGCAAATAAACCATTAAAATTTACACTTTAGACCCTTGGCGGTATTTTTTCCAACGGCTTTATAGTGGTACTATCTTTGCCCAGCAGTACTAACTTTGCACTATCGGTACTAACTTTTGTCAACCAAAGAATGAACAAGTCTGGCAACAAGAGTTCTTCAGTACCATCTATATCTCTTTCCAATGACACTTTAAAACCTAAACAACTCCATGAAATTCATCACTATGGTCAAAATCCCTCTGCTTAAAATATTTCATACAAACTGTATAACGAATCATATTGCCTCCCCTCAATTGTAGCTACAGATTTAATAATCCAATGCTAACCACCAAAAAGTTAAATCTTGTGACATCAAATCCTTTGGTGAGAAGGTCTGTAACATTATGATCAGTGTGAATCTTGATAACTTCTATCAGTCTTTTCTCATAGCAATCTCTTATAAAATGAAATCAAATCTTAATATGTTTGGTCTTAGAATGAGCAACAGGATTCTTGATAACACTTATAGTGCTCTCATTATCAATATGGATTTTGGTGTTCATGAAATTGAAACCATAATCCATCATCTAATTCTTTATCCATAATACTTACCCATAGCAGTTAGCATTTGCAACATATTCTGCCTCAATAGTAGAATTTGCCACAATAATATACTTCTTGCATTGCCAAGATATCAATATTCTACCAAGAAATTGATAGCTACTTGTTATTGATTTTCTGTCAAGATTGGCTCCTCCATAATCACTATCTGAGAAAGCTTCTAGTTCAAAAGGTAAATCCTTAGGATACCATAAACCTAATTTAGGTTGATGTTTGAGGTACCTAAAAATCCTTTTTACTGCATTTAAGTGTAAAGCTTTTGGTGTGATTTGAAACCTAGCACAGGTACAGACAGCAAACATGATATCTGGCCTTGATGCAGTTAAATACCTTAAAGAGCCAATCATAGATCTATAGACATGTACATCTACATCTTCACCATCTTCATCCTTGACCAGTGGCTTATTAGACTCAATAGGAGTAGTAGCTGCTCTGATGAACCAAAAATCAAACTTCTTAAGGATGTCAGCTACATACTTATCCTGACTAATAAAGATTCCATCAGGTTGTTGCTTCACTTGAAGTCCCCAAAAGAAAGTGAGTTCACCTATGGAGCTCATTTGGAATCTTTTGTGCATACATTCTTCAAACTCTGTACACATAGACTTTTTTGTAAAACCAAAAATAATGCCATCCACATATACTTGGACTAACATAATGTCACTCTTTTTCTTCTTGATAAACAATGTTTTGTCTATGGTACCTCTCCTGAAACCATTTTCCATCAGAAAAGAAGAAAGTGTCTCATACCAAGCTCTAGGGGCTTGATGAAGACCATAAAGAGCTTTAATCACCTTATAGACTTTGTTTGGATGAGCAAGATCAACAAAGCCTGGAGGTTGATGGACATACACCTCCTCTTCAATAGTGTCATAGAGAAATGCACTTTTAACATCCATTTGGTAGACAGTAAATCCCATGTATGATGCAAAGGCTAAAAATAACCTGATTGCCTCTATCCTGGCAACAGGTGCAAAAACCTCATCATAATCTATTCCTTCCTCCTGTCTAAACCCTTGTGCTACAAGCCTGGCTTTGTTTTTTACAACAATACTTCTTTCATCCCTTTTATTCTTAAGGACCCACTTTGTGCCAATTGCCTTTTTCCTAGTTGGCAAATCAACAAGTATCCAAGCCTTCTATAATTTGAACTACAACAATTCCTCTTGCATTACTTCAACCTAGCTTTCATCTTGTAAGGCTTGTGATATGTTCTTGGGTTCTTCTTGGGAGAGAAAGCATGCTAACAAACTATTTTGATGATCTTTATGATTAGTTCTATTCTGTTTGGAGATGTAGCTTACCAATGCTTGTTGTGCTGAAGAAGCCTTTTGAATCTTTACTCTTGTTTAAATTACCGACTTAAGATCTCCTAGAATTTGATCTTTTAGATGATTTTTATGAATTCTGAGTGTAGGAATAGGACTAACATTAATGGTGTCATCCATATTGTTGAAATCAGCCACTACACCCACATTCTCATCATCATAGGCTCTATTGAATATGCCATCACTTGAAAATGCATCAGAATCATCTTCTAAATCAGGCATATTTGGATCAATGGGTAAATCAGCATTAGGGAGAGTAGATGCATCAATAGGTATTTTTCCTCCAAGATAGACAAATTATGATTCACCAGCATTTACACATGTGGAAGTACTAGCAGCACTAACATATGGCGTGGTAGCAGTACTAATAGATGACCTACCAGTACTAAGTTTGGTAATACTGGTAGTTTAAGTTGCTCTCTTTTAGGATGCAATATTCCTCTTTTCTTCTTCAAAAGCTTGTCTTGTGGCATCATCCAGAGCTGTAGCAACCACTTCTTAAGCAATCATCTTCTCAAGGTCATCATGCAAGACTCGTTCATCTTCTGTCATCTGATGTTGTCCTTCCTTATCAGCAACATCTTTTGAATCTTGTACATCATTGTATTTAGGAGAAATTTTAGAAGGTTTTTCATGTGCAGCTTGAGCAACATCTTCTACTAGAATCCTTGTCCTATGAGGTTGTAGTGGAAGCAGTATGTATTCCTGAGTAGGTCCTTTATCTTTTCCTGATGAACCTACAACATAAGAATCTTGTGTACTTGCATCCACATTAACCAAAGTTTCTACACTAACAGTAATATAGTTCATTGAATTGGTGAGAAAATCAAGATCAAACATCCAATTAGGACCAGTTCCTGTCACATTTGGTTGATCTTCAAGAAAATTGATGAGCATATTCTCTTCTACCCTTTTGGTCCTTTTGTTGTATACTCTAAAGGCTTTACTAGTGGTAGAGTATCCAAGCAAATAACCTTCATCAGATTTACCATCAAATTTGCCTAAGGAATCTAAGGTGTTTAAAATGATCAAGAGGCACACAAAAGGTCTCATAAAACTAATACTAGGTGAGTTACCTATTAATAGTTCATAAGGTGTCTTATTTTGAGGTTTGGTCACTAATACCCTATTCAGTACATAGTAGGCAGTATTTACTACCTCTGCCTAAAAAGGGATTAGTAAAAGTGAATCTGCTAACATAGTTCTAGCTGCCTCAATTAGGGTCTTGTTTTTCCTTTCTGCAAGACCATTCTGCTGTGGAGTTCTAGCCACACCAAACTCCATTTTTATTCCTTTCTTGGCATAGAATTCATTCATAGCATGGTTCTTAAACTCTGTCTTATTATCACATCTAATGATTTTAACATTATGATTCAATTGGTTTTCTAAGCCTATGATAAATTTACAAAGGATTTTAGATGTTTCATCCTTGGTAGCTAAGAAAAATACCCAACTAAATCTGCTGAAATCATCAATCACAACCAAGCAGTACCTTTTCTTGTTAATACTTTCTACATAGACAGGTCTAAATAAGTTCATATGAAGTAATTCTAGGGGCTTTTTGATGATTCTTTCTAACTTGGCCTTACAGGAGGCCTTATGTTGCTTAACCTTCTTGCAGGCAACACAAGTGTGGTCATTCACAAAAACTTTTGAAGGTAAACCTAGAACTAGGGACCTTTAACAAGTTTGTTTATATTTTTTGAAATTCACATGACCTAATCTCATGTGCCATAATTTAGACTCATCTGTTGTTGCATTTGCATATAAACAAGTTATACCTCCAGAGGGAATAATGTTCTTTAAGTCTAAGCTGTACACATCATCCTTTCTAAGAGCTCTAAGTACAACTTGACTTTCATCAAGAAGCTTAAAGCTAGGAGACAGGATAAGGCATTCAGACTCAGTAAAAAAGACACTATTTTTCTTGTCATACATTTGTGAGACAGAGAAAAGGTTAAACTTAAGTTCATCTACAAAGTAAACATCATCAAAGTCTAAATTAGCGGTTCTGATTTTACCTTTACCCGTTATTTTACCTCATTTGGGATCACTTCCAAAAGCCACAAAGCCTCCATTGTAATCTTCATAGTCTGAAAGATAAGCTTTATTACTAGTCATATGGCTAGAGCAACCACTATCCACTACTGCATGATCCTGCAACACGATCTCTGAATTGCCCTACACAAAAGTAAGAGAATTAGTATCTCTTAGGGATCCAAGCCATTACAGACTTGGAAATCCCTTTTGGGTCAACATACTCAACCTTCTTGAGCATGAATGATCCACTATCTTTGGAGACATGATCCAAGTAATTTCCCATAGGCCACCAAACCCACCTTTGACTTTTTAAGGTCAGTATCCATCTTACCCTTACCAGTATTAACTACTGCTCTTGTCCCAGCAGTAGTCATATTTTGAACCCTAAAAGTTTTAACATCTTGTTTTAAGTATTTGGGTCTAAAAGCTGGTTTTATGTAGTAAAACCTCTTGATAGGTGAATATGAGCCTCTTGGTCTTACATTGTTCATTCTTGGGTAAATTGGTCTAATAACACCACTAGTTTGTGCTATTTTTGGAGCAAATGGTCTAATAATACTAACAGGCCTAGCAGTACTAACTGGCCTAGCAATACTAACTGGCATAGCAGTACTAACTAGCCTAGCAGTACTAACTTTGTGAACTGCTCTTTTCTTATTTTTCTTAATAGGAGTAATCAAACCTGTTCTTGTTAGAGCTCCTGTTGGGACAAAAGTCTTTCTTAAATGAGGGTATTTTGAATTTTTTTAATGATTAACCCTTTTAGAATATCCCATACTGGTTTGTCCACCCTTGGACCAGTATTGACCACAATTTTCATCTTAGGTTCTTGACTCTGTTTGTCATGAAAATTACAATATTTGATCAAATGGTTAGTACTTTTACAGACAAAGCAAGCTTTTATTTTCTTAAAACAATTCCTTGTTTCTGAGAAGTTTGATCAATTGATCGAACTTTATTTTTCAAGACTGATTGAGTCTCATTAACTTAGACAGGACTAACAGTTTGCACTTCAAACACATCATCCACATCATCTATTTCCACTCCACAATGTATAACAATTCAGGTTTTTTTAAAAAAAATCCCCACCATCGTCTGTTAACTGATTCCCCCAATTAAAAAAAAGCTGTCTTAGGTTTTTGAGTATTTGCTTCATTTAATTTACCTACAGTCTCACTTGGTTGAGTATTAAGCTCAGTTTTTTTTGACTCAATTATTTTCTTCCTGATGGCATATCCATCTAAACCTGCAAATGATATGTCAGCTCTTGGGGTTAAAAAGTTCCCTGTTATAAGAGGGGGAACTGCATGATACCCATCTTCTTTGGAGAACCTATCATTTGCTGGTGTGATCTCTTCATCACTTGATCTGACTTCAAAAACACTCATACTAATCTCACTATCAGTTTTAGATTTGTTACTCATTTCATCCAATTGTGTGCCATATCCTAAACCATTTTTAACTTTTGCACTCATTTGACTGTTGAGTATTTTATTAAGACCCTTGGAAGATTCTTCCTATTTTTCTATCTTAACTTTCAACTCATCTTTTTCCTTAACAACTTTTTCTAGTTCCATTTTAAGGTTGTCGATTTTTACTTCTCTGCACTTAAGCTCGTAGTTTTGAAACTCATATTTTCACCCCAAGCCAGTTCATTCTTTTCATGTTCAAGAATTCTAGATTCTAGAGATTCTAAGGCTAACTCATAACCCTGAATTTCTAGTCTGGCTCTGCTATGTTTTTCTCTTTCACTATCAAAGTTCTTTTGAAGAGTTTTAAAAGATTCAAGACATTGTTTAGAACAGTTTTGTACCTCTTTGTTAGAAGAACTTGATGAGCTTGAGGAGGATATGGCCATTAAATCTGCTTTAAATAATGGAATTTTTCTTATTCAGAGTTTCCACACAAGCTTTGATACCACTTGTTGGATCGTTTACTGAATAGATCTTAACCTTTAGCTTGTAAAGGGTTTGTTCCCTTAGATAATTCTAAAGCAACAATAATGAAACACTGATTTGAACACTATTGATTATGCGGAAACTAATCAATAATGCTAAGAAGAACAATATTAAGAATCACAAAAGAACTTTATATTATCACTTGAATCTGCCTAGGTTACAGATTACAAAGACTATGATTGCTAATAGATCTCTATTGATCTGTGTAGAACTATATCTACTAACTATGCCTAGGGTTCCTTTTATAGACTAAGGAAACCCTAATAGGCTTTACAAAATGCGTATAAAGATCATGCATATCCTTTCCTAAGATATCTCATGCATATCTCATAAACGGTACTAATGATTTTATACTAACGGTACTAACTATTACTAATATTTTGTACTGCCAGTACAAATTACAACTAGTGGTACTAACTAATATAACTAACGGTACTAAGTTAGGAATGCATAATTCCCAACATCCATGGTGATGGAAGCAATTAGGGAAACGACACTCGTTTGAACATTATTTCTTGTACCAAAACTCAGAAATATTTGTTGAAAGGACATCATGTCTTTCTGGCATATGTTACTACAAAGGAGACTGAAGACAAGTCAGGGGAGAAGCGACTTGAGGACGTACCAATCGGTCGAGATTTTCAGGAAGTATTCCCTGAAGAATTGTTGGGTCTTCCACAGACTCGACAAGTGGAATTCCAAATCGATTTGATGCCTGGTGCTACACCTATAGCATGAGCACCTTATCGATTGGCTCTTTCTGAAATGAAAGAATTGTCAGATCAACTAAAGGAACTTTCCGACAAGGGCTTTAAAAGACTCAGTTCCTCACCTGGGGGAGCTCCAGTCTTGTTTGTCAAAAAGAACGATGGATCATTTTGAATGTGCATCGACTATCAGGAATTAAACAAGCTGACTGTGAACAATCGTTATCCACTCCCAAGGATCGATGATTTATTTGATCAACTACAAGGATCCAGTGTTTATTCTAAGATAGACTTGCGATCGGGTTATCATCAGCTTCGAGTACGTGAAGAAGATATTCCAAAGATGGCATTCAAGACTCGGTATGATCATTATGAGTTCCAAGTTATGCCATTCGGTTTGACGAACGCACCAACGGTATTTATGGATCTTATGAATCGGGTGTGCAAACCGTATTTGGATAAATTTGTAATTGTCTTTGTTGACGATATACTAAGTTATTCAAAGAACAAGAAAGAATATAAAGAACATCTGAAGGCAATTCTGGAATTGCTTAAGAAAGAAGAATTGTATGCTAAATCCTCTAAATGTGAGTTTTGGATTCCCAAGGTACAATTTCTCGGCCACATGATTGATAGTTAAGGCATTCACGTGGATCCCGCCAAGATTGAATCCATAAAATATTGGGCATCTCCCAAGACTCCTATGGAGATACAGTAATTTTTAGGTCTTGCCAGTTATCATCGGAGATTCATCGAAGGATTTTCGAAAATTGCTAAGCCAATGACCAAGCTCGTGCAAAAGAAAATCGCCTTTGAATGGGGTGACAAGCAAGAAGCAGCTTTTCAGACAATGAAGAATAAGTTGTGTAGCTTACCTATCTTAGCTCCCCCTCAAGGAGTTGAGAACTTCATTGTTTATTGTAATGCGTTGCATAAAGGATTGGGTGCGGTGTTGATGCAAAACAAGAAGGTGATTGCTTACGCATCATTATAGTTGAAGATTCATGAGAAAAATTATACTACTCATGATTTGGAACTTGGTGCAGTGGTGTTTACTCTATAGATTTGGAGACACAACTTGTACGGAACCAAGTGTACGGTGTTCACGGATCATAAGAGTTTACGACACATACTTGACCAAAAGGAGCTTAACATGAGGCAACATTGTTGGTTAGAGTTGCTCAGTGATTACGATTGTGAAATTCGTTATTACCCGGGGAAAGCAAACATAGTGGTCGATGCCTTAAAGCCGTAAAGAACAGATTAAGCCATTATAGGTTCGAGCCTTAGTCACGACTATTGGTTTGGATCATCACAAAGAAAATTTGGAAGCTCAAATAGAAGCACAAAAACCAAAGAACATCAAGAAGGAAGACGTAGGAGGTATGATCGGGAAGGATATACCGAAGGAAAAGTTAGAACCCCGTGCCGACGAAACTCTATGCTTAAATGGCAGGAGTTGGTTGCCATGTTATGGTGATTTAAGGATTGTAATCATGCACGAGTCCCACAAATCAAAATACTCTATCCATTCGGGTTCTGACAAAATGTATCAAGACAAGCTATATTGGTGGCCTAATATGAAGGTCGAAATCGCCACCTATGTTAGCAAATGTTTGATGTGTGCTAGGGTCAAGACTAAACACCAAAGACCATCAGGATTGTTGGTACAACCCAAGATACCTCAATGGAAGTGGGACAATGTCACCATGGATTTTGTCACAAAGCTTCCTAAGTTGTCGCAAGGTCATGACATCATTTATGTGGTTGTTGACCGACAGACTAAGTCTGCAATCTTTAAGCTAATGAGAGAAACTGATTCCATGGAGAGATTGGTAAGAATGTACCTAAAGGAGGTAGTCACGAGGCATGGAATACCTATCTCAATCATTTATTATCGTCACCCTAGACTCGCATCAAATTTCTAGAGATCAGTTCAGAAGGCTTTGGGTACTAGCTTGGACATGAGCACTGCATACCATTCACAAACTAATGAACAAAGCGAGAGACTATCCAAACTCTCGAGGATATGCTATGTGCTTGTGCGATTAACTTTGGAAATGGTTGAGTTAAACATTTGCCACTAGTTGGATTTTCTTACATCAATAGTTATCACGCTAGCATCAAGGCTGCACCATTTGAAGCACTTTACGGTCAAAAGCGTCGTTCGCCTGTTTGTTGGGCCGAGGTTGGAGAAATTCAACTCACCGGTCCAAAAATAGTTCAAGAGACAACCGAGAAGGTCATCCAGATCAAACAAAGAATTCAAGCCGCTCGTGATTGGTACGTATAGTTTTAATACGTATAATAATATAACGATAATGAAATTCCTAAACTAACCTTGAGGACAAAGGTAGTAAGAAAAATCACATGAAAATACTACGTAAGAAACCGGTAAGTGATTACCGGGTCGTTTTTCCAAAGACTTATGAAATTGAGACCTCACTTGTTATTTGGACAATGATTTGAATTGGTTCGAAGATGATTTGTTTTCTAAAATCCTAATAGCGAGCAAATAAAGGTACAATTAAATCTAACTATGAAAAAATGATAACGGGAAATAAAATAAAACACGACAAATAAGCAAAAACACTAAAATTAAACCCTAAATGCTTTTCTAAACTTTTTCTAATCCTAAATGACTATTTAAAAGTAAAAAGCTAAGGAATTTCTAAACCGAGATTAATTTGAGCTAAAAACGAAGAAAACGAGAACAGGGATCGAATCCCGTTCTTTAAAAATTGAACTTTAAAAATATTAAGCCTACGGAAGTAAATTTCAAACCTAAGCTAGATTATGATAAAAGAAAATTTTAGAAATTTTTATTTTTTTTATTTTTTTTTATTTTTTATGAATTTATTAAGTTTTAAACAAAATTAAATGATTAAAAATACTAAATGAATCCTAAAAATTCTAAGAAAATTACTAAAAGTGTAAAATGTAGTGCTGGATTTTATAAAAATAAGAACTAAAAATAAGCTGAAAAATTAAGCCCTAAAAAGCCAAAAACTAGCTACGGCTTATTTTATAAAAGGGAAAACTAAAATGTGTTTAAAAGAAAAGTAAATGCACCCTTGGACGTAAAAGTCCCAAGGGCGCAGTAGTGAGTGTGTTGTGTGGTGAGGCGTTTATAAAGGTTGAGGAAGGTAGAGGTCCAGGGTTCGAGCCTTGCTCACCTTGGATTTCCATTCTTCCCCCTTTTTTTTGAAAAACTTTAAAAAGCAAACTTGTAGAAAAACTGAAATTAAGCAATTTTAATAAAAACAACTATTTTTGAAAAGCACTAAATAAGCTGGAAAATGAGCTGAAAACAGACAGTAAGTACTTAAAGGATTATGAGCTTTTTACTTGACCAACAAGAAGAGAACTTCAATAAGCTAAAAACAAGACTAACTAAGCTATCAACAGCTAAATCCTATCCTAATAAGCTAGTATAGACTAGAAATAAGCAACAAATAAAAGCTATAAGCTGTAAAATCCAAATTAAGCATTTATCTCAAAACTGGTTACCAAACTGACACAATAGCTACTTTTAAGCTTATTTTAAACTAAGTAAATGGAACATTATGGAAATCTAGCTTATAAATCCTAAAAGCTTGACCTCAAATCTACTTAAAACAACTTTTAAAAACTAATTTGAAAATCAAAAACTTAAAGAAAAAGCTAAGTGAAAATGGCTTTTTGACTTAGTGCCTGCTGAGTTTCTTTTTATTTAGAAAAGACAAAATGCTTATTTTGAGCTTAAAAACAGATAGCTTAATGATCTTTTAAAGAGAAAATAAGCTAAAGCTAATTAAGATTGACCTAAAAACTACTTGTGTGCTGAAAATCAAGACCTAATTTCTAATTTTACCCACTGAATTTTAAGCTAGAAAAAGGCCTTTGTGCTGTTTTCCCTATCTGATGCATTTGACAACTAACCAATTCTTAAATCCAACAATTGCAGGTTATAGGACTCAGTTTCTACAACTTTAAAACACTAAGCTAAATGCAAAATGAGCAATATTAACACCTAGAAGAAACTTGAGCTGAAAATGCATTCTTAACTGATTTTATGCTAATAGTTCTTTAACAACTATCACCAATTATATCAAAACTAGATCAAAACTACAAACAACTTTTGAATCCTGTCTTTATAAACCTACTTATGAGATTTAGAATCCAAAGATGAAATGGCATCAACAGTACTGATTGAAGTTAGAACATATTTGACTCCAAACACCCCTTCTAAATTCATCAAATCTATACTTTAGCTTATGAAAACTGAGATTTAAGCTAAAGTTCTAAGACCAGATATATTAAATAGCAACTAACATGTTTACTAAGCGGTCTAAGGCAAACTAATAAGCAAGACAAATAAGCTAACAATCTAAGCTATATTTTTAGATTTTCATGACATATTTGAAAACAATAATTGAAAACATAAATTTAAACTAACAAGCAAACCAATATAGCATAAAAACAACTATTATTAAACATCAATTAAGCTAGATAAAATAGAAATAGCAATGATAAGCAGATTTAAGCTAGTAACGCAAACAGATAAGCTCTAAAAGCGTATTAAGGACAGCAAAGAACTTTGTGAAATGTAAAGGGAAAGTGTCACCTCTCCTTAGCTAAACAGGGGTGTACTGCTCTTAATAGAGCTTATATAAGCTGCTTAGCATTATAGCTTAAAGCTTTTTAAACAAATACCTATTCTAAACCTCAAGCTTGACCCCTCAAGCACACTATTAACACTTGAATTCTATAAGAAGCGATCCAATTCCCATTTAGAATTCAAGTATTTGAGAGGCTTTTAGTAGCTTTAGTAGTATGAGATTATGAACATTGTAATAGAGCTTAATCACCCATTGTTGGGAAATAGTATTGTAACAGACTATACTGGTAGTATAACAGATAAGTTCGGTAGTAATAGTAGTTCTGTTATTATTGGAGTTAATACTGGCAGTACTAAGTTTAGTCTGGCAGTACTAAGTTAGTACTGGTGCTGTAGCGGTCACTAATGTTAGTACTGGTCATGTTATTTCTGTTCATAGTTAGTCTGTTTATGAATAGAATAGTAATAGTTATTCTTAGAGATTATCTTTTGGAGAGATCTTTGGAACGGATATGTTTATCCTTTGAATCGTTTGTAAAGCCCATTAGGGTTTCCATTGTGTATAAGAGGAACCCTAAGGCACAATGTTATGTACGAGTAAGTGATTGAAATATCAATAGAAGCATAAAGCTTAATAGCAATTTAGAATTATCGTTTCTTCTTTATTCTTGTGTTAAGATTCCGCATTAAACACTGATAATCATAGTCTGTGTCTCTCATATAGTTGATTTGGATTTATCCAAGTTATCTATCGTCTTACAAAGGCTAGTCAGATCCTAAACCAAGGACCTACAACCATTATTTTGCATAAAAGTGAAATCAGAATTGACAAAAGAGTTTAAATGAAAGACAAACTTTTATTAATAACTGAATTGAGTACAAAGTGTTGAAAAGGAAATTACGATTAGCTAAAAAAACATAGGCTAAAAATTACATGAAAATAAGCAAAACATTAAGCTACTATAAACTGAAAAAGAAATGAAGATGCCCTTCTGTGAGTGATGAGGCCTTGTATTTATAGGTTGGGAGAGAGGCTTCCAGACTTCTTACACGCTCCCCTTAAGCTTTTGATCTTGACCATTGGATATCTTCAATCATTGGATTCTCATTTTTGGCCGTAGGATCAATTAAGACGGTACAGGATTGCCATGTGGCAATCCTACTCTTTGGGAGTGAGTGCTCTTCTTTTGGTTTATTTTCAGTGTAAAATCCCGCTCTTTGTATGTTAGTTTGCTTCCAACGTGTCCTTCCCTTTGTTAGTTCTGACCAATGAGAGCCTTAGGTGACATTTCCTTTTGCTGACATGTAGCATAGCACTCGAATCTTTTAGCCACGTCATTAATTGAGATTTACCGTTTGTTTTAGCAAGGTAAATGTTGAGACGACGTGACAGTAAAAACAGACTTTCCCGCCCTTATTTTCTTTTCTTACTTGTTGTTTGACCCGGGGGTGTGGGCTTTGACCTGGGCTTGGGATATTAATAAAAGAAATGGGCCGGTTTAATTGGTTTTGGGTTTAAATAAAAGATAACAACCTTTATCTCTTTAATAAAAAAGAGATAACGGTGTTAGGGTTTAGGGACTATTTTTGTATTATGATCTAACATTAAGGGTTTTTATGGTATTTGAGGATTTTGCCATTAAGCATGTTGACATTAGTAGACCAAGTGTTGACCATTGTAGCAAATCTCGGCCTCTTGTGTACTTATCGTTCCTGTGTCCGTGTTTATCGGTTTTGTCAGTTTTCTTGTGATTTTGCATTATCCCGTACCTACACATTCACAAACAACAAATACACAAATAAAGCTTTTTTTGCACATTTTGATCATTTTAAGGATATTTTTGATATAGGAAAGATTATGTGATTTCTCAATATCAAAATTCCCAAACTAAGTGATTGAGTGTCCCTCAGCACTTTCTATATGCTCTAATACCATATACCTCAAACTTCCTCAAACTATAATCTTTGTAAAGTAGCAAAGATTTTGTGGGGAGAGTTAAGATACAAGCTTTAAAACCCCTATTTTAACTATTTTCAATTTTTTTTATATTTATTTCTTTTAGCAATTACCTAGTAATATTCCGGACTTACGTTATTTCCATAACCGTTAGGATCATTGATCAAGATGCATTTCGATCCGAGATGCCCAAAAAGGATAAATCATGTACCCGACTTTTTCCACTAGCTCCGCAAACCAGCTTAACTCGAAATCAATCTAATTCGTTAAAATGCTAACACTACTATATTTGCAACTTATGAATCTTTTCACTCTCGGCAATTAATTATTTCTTTGGTGAATGTGCTATTTAGAATTTCAACCATGGATCAACGAAATCTTTTTTTGCAAAATTCTATGTTTCACGTTCCACCGTGGACTAAGAGTTGGAAGGCGTGATCATCCATGTAGGAACTTTCGTCTCGGCACATCCAACTTGCGGCTAAGTGAAGGGCTCTTTGATCCCCACAGAGAATAGTTTCGGGACTCAACGGGCCTTAGGTTTCAAAAAACTCTCAGGTTTCCCGTATATACATAGCTTATTTAAAAAACTTAAAATGAATAGTAAAAGTCAAAAGGCATATTTGAATTTAACAAAAAGGAGATTATTTATTAATTAAATTTAAAAACATAAACATTGTGCAATTTGTAACCTCTCGAATTTTTAGAAGGATGCAGCATCGGTTGTGAGCCAGCAAGATGCAGAAATTTTATCAGTCTCGGATATTTTTTTCTTACTATGGGTTTCTTTAGAAGACTACCACAGTTTTTGCTATACTCTACATTAAATTGGTGATTTAAGTTAAATCTCCAAAAAAACAGCAGTATTATTAATCATGGTTAGAGCTTATGGGAGAAAATGCACAAATTACATACATGAGATCGTAAGATTTCAACTAATCCTTGTTTGCATCCTCATCAATACTTAACTCTATCATTTCGTTCTTTCGCAAATTTCCGCGAACACTTAGCTAAAAGTTAAGGACAAGCTAGAGCTCAACACGCTCGATCGGGTCAAAATTTATTCTTATTCTACCCAGTAGGAAAGTCAAAATTATGACAAAACACTTATTTTATTTTTGAAAATTTTTAAATTTTTTCATATTTTTAAAATTTTGGCGGTAAAACGGGGTACGTGAGAACAACGAGAAAATGTAGGTAAGATCATATCGAAGATATATTACCCAATACTAAAATTAAACATTGTCCTCAATGTTTCCTAGTCTAAGGCTTATAACCACATACTAGAACTCAAAAAGTCGAATGCATAATCTAGGCATGAAGAAAGTATCACAAAAATCTTAAGCCGTTTATTAAGTGTGCGAAAAGATAAATGTTAGTCGATAATAATCTTAGGATATCAGATTTCCCCAAACTAATGGCAAGCAAAGGCTAGGAAGCTCAAGTGGACCGGGACAAAACACCGAACACGAGAGTCTTCAAAAAATTTTGGGTCAATCCTGCAATCAAACATAAGCACAAACAACGAGAATCAGAGGAGTACAAGCCTCCTCACATCATAATAGAAATAAGAAAGAAGATAGAAGGATAAGCATGGGGTGCCTCCTATGAAGCGCTTTATTTTTGGTAACCGAGTCACATAGCTTGACTCGATCCCCAAATTCATTCGTCCTTGGGGAAAGTGTGGAGATCTTGGACTACCTTGGGTGGTAAGTCCCCTCCGATGTAATGCTTCACACGATGACCATTCACCTTAAAGTTTGGACCATCGGGTTGAGACAACTCGACGGTTCCGTATGGATAAAATTAGGTGATGGTAAAAGGTCATGACCAACGAGTTTTAAGCATTCCCGAGAATATCTTTAGACGAGAGTTGAAGAGTAAAACTCGATCACCAACATTGAAAATGCGGTTTTTGATCTTTGAGTCGTAAAGCTTCTTCGTCCTCTCTTTATATATCAAAGAATTCTTGTAAGCTTGATCACGAAGCTCATTAAGTTCATTAAGTTGAAGCTTACGGTGATCGCCCGCAGTTTTAAAAATTAGCATGTTTCAAAGCCCAATATGCTTTATGCTCTAATTTGATAGGTAAATGACAAGACTTTCCGTACACTAACTTGTAAGGCGTACAACTAATTGGTGTCGTAAAAGCGGTACAAAATCCCATAAAGCATCATCTAGTTTGTCGGACCATGAGGCACGGTTTTCTCCAACCGTCCTTTCTAGAATACGTTTCAAGCCAAGACTTTTCGTACACTAACTTGTAAGGCGTACAACCAATTGGCATTTTAAAAGCGGTACGAAATGCCCATAAAGCTGCATCTAGTTTATCAGACCACGAGGCATGGTTTTCTCCAACCGTCCTTTCTAAAATACGTTTTAAGCCACGATTGGGGGGGGGGGAAAACCTAAAAAAACCCTCCTTGATCGCAGTTTGAGGGTGATAAGCGGTGGGGGGCCGGGGGGGGGGGCCCGGGGGGGGGGCTAGCTAAACGATGAGTGACACCATACATTAGGAAATTACTTTTAGACAAACTGATCATTACATAAAAATGGGTCCCCAAGATCGCTTAAATAGCTTTAGGCATTCTGAATCAGGAAAAGAGACCTTCAAAAACTTTACTACAACTTAGCTCATTTGTGGGGAGCGCCTTTACTTCAACCCATTTCGAAAGATAGTCGACGGCAACGAGGATGTATTTATTCCCATGTGAAGACGGAAATGGTCCCATAAAATCAATACCCCATACATCGAAGATTTCACAAACTTGAATAGCGTTTTGAGGCATCTCATCTCGTTGTGAAATTTTGCCTTGTCTTTGACACGTATCACAAGATTTGATCATCGTATGGGCATCTCGTATTATGTCGGCCCAAAAGAAACAGGCCATCAAATACCTTTCGAGCGGTGAGATTGGCTCTATGATGGCCCCCGGTGGGTCCTTCATGACAAGCTTTGTGGATATCATTAGCTTCTTGACCATGGAACAACCACAGTCGAATGATTTGATCCGCAAAATACGGAAAAAGATAGGGAATCATCCCAAAAAATATGTTTTAACGTCCTTGAAAAACTTCTACGCTTTTGTTGAAGTCGTAAGTCCTTTGATGATAAATTCCCTGCATGGTATATTGCTTAGTCGCAAACCATGGGTATCTACTAGTTAACGCACCAAGAGTTTCTAAAGGAAAATGTTCATTTATGTCTTTGTTTTCTAACACATCCTTATGAGGATTCTCAAGTCTAGATAAATGATCCGCCGCGAGGTTCTCACTTCCTTTTTTTATCACGGATGGTGATATCAAATTCTTGTAGGAGAAGAACCCACCGGAGCAACCTCGGCTTGGCGTCTTGTTTGTTCATAAGGTACTTTAAAGCCGAGTGATCCGTATACACTATGCTTTTAGATAAAACAAGATATGGCCAAAACTTTTCAAAATCATACACAACGGCAAGCATTTCCTTTTCCGTGGTAGTGTAATGGATTTGAGCTTCTGTCATTGTCTTACTAGCGTAATGTATATGCTAAAAGTGCTTCGTCTTTCGTTGTCCTAAAACTGCACCAATCGCGAAATCCTTGTATACCTCATGAGAGTGTAAGGTGGGGGGGGGGGGGTTAGGTTCCAATCTGGGATAACTAAGATCGGAGCTTCGGTAAGCTTCTTTTTAAGGGTCTGAAAAGCATCAACTACAATCCTTAGAAAACACAAACGGTGTTTCCTTCTCAAGAAGGTGAGTCTTTGGTTATCTATTTTAGAAAAGTCTTGGATAAAACGTCGGTAAAAATCTACATGACCTAGGAAACTCCTAACACATTTTACGATTGTCGGGTAAGGGAGCTTAGCGATAACATCGACTTTAGCATGATCGACCTCAATTCCTGACTTTGAAATTTTATGTCCTAACATAATTCCTTCTCTACACATAAAGTGACACTTCTCCTAATTTAGAACTAAATTTGTGTCTTCAAATTTTTTTAGCATCTTTTCTAAATTGGAGAGGCACGAATCAAAATTATCCCCAAAAACCAAGAGATCATCCATTAAAACAACTTCAATAGTCTTTTAGTTAATATCATGGAATATGGCCAAAATTTTGCCTTGTCTTTGATACGTATCACAAGATTTGATCATAGTATGGGCATCTCGATATATGGTAGGCCAAAAGAAACCAGCATCAAATACTTTTCTCTTGGTCCTGGGGATCTATTGGTATTTGGAAATACCCTGAAAATCCATCTAGAAAACAATAAAACTCATTCCCGGCTAAACTTTCTATCATCTAATCCATAAACGGCAATGGAAAGTGATATTTTTGAGTCGCTTCATTTAACTTCCTATAGTTGATACAAACTCTCCATCCGGTAACTAAACGTGTCAGAATTAATTCATTCTCTTCATTAGCAGCAACGGTTATTCCACCTTTCTTTGGAACACAATGCACTGGACTAACCTATGGGCTGTCGGAGATCGGGTAAATCATACCGGCATCAAGAAGTTTTAAGACCTCCTTTTTGATTACCTCATGAATTTTTGGGTTAAACCGTCTTTTTTAACTCTAATTCTGGAGGCTCTTCAATTAAAGGTTTCGCCTTGGTAACTTCACTTTGTTTAAGGTCCATCGGAGGAAGTTGAAACGGGTCATTATTTAACAATTTTTCAATTAAGCAAATATCTCCCTCTGGATCGTAATCGGCATGATCAATTTCCGGTGAAATCGAATCATCCTTGAGATAAGCTTCAATCTCTTCTAAAATGAATTCGGAAGTAAGAGGCTCAGACGTCGGGGTGGGATTGCCACCCGAAGAATCATTATTAGAAAATCCTAGCAATTTCGAAGCATACTCCTCACAAACTGCATCAATGATGTCAATTCGGTTTACCGACTTATCATTTGTAGAGGAGTATCTCGTGGTTTGATCTAGATTAAAAGTGACGGCTTCGTTATCAACCCGAAGGGTTATTTCTTCTCCATAAACATCAATTAAAGCACGACCGGTCCTCAAAAAGGATCTCCCAAGTATGAGAGGTACTCGAGGATCGGCTTCGAAATCGACAACAACAAAGTCGGTAGGAAAGTGGAACTTTCCCACTTTAACGTAAACGTCTTCAGCGAGTCCTTTAGGATGAGTTATGGATCGATCCACTAACTCTAAAGTCATCCGAGTTGGTGTAAGTTCGGGTAGGGAAAGCTTTTTCCAAAAGGAAAGAGGCATAAGATTTATGCTTGCGCCAAGATCGGCCAAGGCGTGACATACATCCATTCCCGGAAAATTGCATGGAATAAGAAACTTACCGGGATCTCCAAGCTTTTTGGGAAGCTTTTTGAGGAGCATCACCGAGCAATTCTCGTTTAACGGTATCTTAGCTAATTCAAGAAACTTTTCCTTATTCATGAGCAAATTCCTAATCGTAGGAGCAAATCTTGGCATCAAAAACAAAGCATCCGCGAAACTTATGTCAAAACGCAAATCTTGAAACATTTGAAAAATCTTCTCTTTTTGATACGAAGCTTTTTCACGAAATTTTTCTTGATTAAGTCGAGAAGGATATGGAATATTTGGCTTAGGTAAATTCTTCAGAACATCGGGTTCCGGAATGGGAGTGGTTTTAGGCAAAGTCTTTGGAACATCGGGTTCCGGAATAGAAATGGGGGTAACCGGAGGTGGGATTTGGGATTTGAGCGTAATTCCTTTAGGAAATTTGTTTGCTACTTTACTCCTTTGTTCCTTGGTTTCTCGTTCCAACTACCTTTTTAGGAGAATGATTAGGTAGGAATCAAGGGTCCCTCATAAGCAACACCACTTCGAGTTTGATCGCTTTCATCTCACCCTTTGGGTTTGGAATGGTATTACTCGGAAGAGTACCCGAAGTTGAGGCTTGGTTTTGAAACAATCCACAAAAAAAAAATATCATGTTTTGAAAATTATTTTGAAAAGTAAGTTTGTTGATTTCTCATGCGGCTTGTTGAGATTTTATCGTGATATGTTTTGAATTTCAGTATTAAGGGTCTCCTTTCAACCGAGTTGATTGATTTTGCATGTTTCAAGATTTGATACTTTTATTCCTCTTGTAACTAAAATTCACTTGAAATCTCTTGTTGTACTTGATTATTAGGCACTTGAAAGGTTTGGTTTTTGAATTCCTCTGGTTTTGAAAAATTTGGAGCTATGATTATTATGAGCTTGAAAAACCTTTATTTCCATGAAAATTATTTCCCGATTAAAATTATTCCTGAACTTGATTCTGATTTAACCTTTTCTTGATCATTGTTTGTGCACCGGAGCTCAAAACCTGGTGGTGCACATTTGATTACTAAATCGGTTCGGAGTGCGTTAACTTGATTGTAAAGTACCGTGGTGCACAAACACTAGTCTTGATTATTATCGGTAGCGGACAATTATACCAAGAATGGGCACCACCACAAGTAACGCAAGTTTCCTCAACCGCTTTAACCGGAGCTGTCACACCCCCAAAATCGGACGGCAGTGGAATAGTAACATCGGGGTGCGTCTTCAAGGCACAACGGACAAGTCACAGAAAACGATCTCAAAAGAGACGTTTAATATAAATTTCACATTCGATATATTAAATTCTTGAGTTTACAAAAGTGGTCCTCATTTATAATGCAATAGATTCATTTTGTTTAAATATGTTTGTCAAATGGTACTCACAAGTTATTAAGCCTTCAAAATATATTCGGCGCTACACCAATGTCCCATATGCTCACTAGCAAATTGATTCCCTGAGAAAATACATGCTAAAAAGTCAACAATTGTTGGTCGAATTCATTGGTTTAAGTAAAAGCAGTGTTGTTATTGAATTTATTTAAGTAATATTTCAGTAGAATAAGAAGAGCGTTTACGATTTTTCCAAAGTGTTATTTCTGAAATCCAAGTAGTGATTCAACAAATCAAAAAGTATTTAGAAGTGGACCACAAGACTTAAGTAAGGGTGGACTAAGTACGTATTTCGAAGTCCAAAACAGGTAATGGCGACAAGAGAAACAAATTCAACAAGTCTAAAATGAAATAGGTATTATATGCACTAAGCTCATGAAATCGATCCTTAACACGTAAATGAAATCCTTAATATATGCCCCACGCAGTAAAAAGGATTGATTTGCTAATACATCCCAACGTAATTATTCAAATGTTAAATGCATCATGAGTCAACTTGTGACCAAGAAAGGTTGGGGATTGTCAGTCCCGATAGATCTATCCATAACACTCGCGCTTACTAATATAGCAACTCACGGTTCATGTTTAAAATGGGGATTAGTGGCAAGGGTTCTTAGGCAATAATTGATCTCGAAATCAGAATACAGTTTTAAACACTTGTGTCATAGTAAAACAAGCATGTAATTCCACCCCGTAGAGTTTGTAAAACAAGTAGATAGAAATGGGCTATGAAACTCACTAAGTCTTTAAAAAGTAAATCAAACAATTGTTATAAATAACACGAGTATGTTTAAGATGTTTGTAAAATTCATGTATCACCCTGCGGTTGGTTTATAAAACATTCAAAGATTGAAATGTGAGGCTATGAATCACATCCAGAAGTGAGTTGAAGGAATTAAGTCGAAGTGAATGAAAATCGCGTTCACGAGAAAATTTTCCAGAAAGCACCTAAGTAGATATCGGTCGAATAAGTACTAAGTACTATGAATAACTAATGCCGTATATAATTCTATATAGCTACATCACCATCTAATCGTGTTTGTGAAATAATGATTAAATCGCATTTGATAAATAAATGCCATGTATTTAAGCTCGTATAATCGCATAACTTAGTTCAATCGCCTTTGTAAAATAATATTTATAAAGTTTAAAACAAATATAAATATTATTTAAGTATTTCCAAAATGTTTCGCAAAATTTTTTATTAATGACGAACCAACACTATTCATCTCAGGAAATAGTGCACAAGTTAGAAAATAGTGCGTAACTTTATCGTTTTAAGCCCGTTTCTTACGTTTCTTATGTCCACACTTTCGTATTAAAATGAGTTATCAAAATTTGACATTTTTATTTTTTTAGTCCTCTGATTGAACAGGATTTCTCACTGTTCATAATAGTATAAAATTATTTTTATTACTTTAGAAATCGTATAACACGATAAATGGCGTATCTCATTCGGGGTTATAAGCTCGTTTTTGCGATTTTTCGAGTACGTTCTCATAATTTAAATGTTATATTTATTTTATGATGTTTTTCAAAAATAAATACCTCTGATGAACAGTAACTTTTTATAAAATTATTTTTATAAAAGTATTAATTATCGTAAACTCGTAATTAGCGTATCTCCTTCGTTATAAATCGGTTTTTCGAGTTCTTTACATGCTTGGAATCGTTATGAGACGTACTATTTTTATAATCTATAAAATCCATGCCTTAAAAATCGAACTTAAACAGCCCCCTTTTTGAATATTTTGTAAAAATAGGTTTTAAAACTTGATTCTGTAACTTTTTATTTAATCACTTAGTTATAAGTCCTCCATTGTCTCTATATATCACTGTCTTACATTCTTTTATGTCTTCTTATGTCAAGAGTCCATGGTAACAGTCATCTTAACATACTTACTTAAACTCATAACACTTTATTAAGTAAACTTTTATTACTTGTTTATACACACTCTTTTATACAATTAAAACCATGGTAATAGTACTTTACTTCCTTTATAATATGTAATACACAACCACCATAAATATGAATAAGTGTACAAAAATCATAATCACCGTAAAAATTTGTTTTACATGTTTAAAACTCCTCAATGGATGAATTTTGCTAATAGAAACATTAGATGAATTAAAATGATAAATGTAAAGTTATAAAGAGTTTTAGATAACCTTAAGATGATGTAATATGATAAACAACAAAATCCAAACCCTAGTTTAGATGATAAACCAAAGCTTGCACCACTTAGAAAACCTTAACTTTTCAAAGAAACCCTAGCTTTCTTTTCCTTGCTTTAATCCTTGTAAAAGCTTAACCAAGCCTTTATACCTCCATGGTATGCCTTAGATATGATGTAGGATCACTTATGAATATGTTAAATAAATTTTTATAGATTGTGTAAGGGTTTTGAGGGTGAGCCGTGGGTAGGGAAGCACCAAAGAGAGAAAAAGGGTTGTTTTCACCTTAATGTGTAGAGATGTACATGACCTTAGGTATGGTTTATAAGTCCTTATGTTCCCTAAAGTGTGAATCATCCCATGAAATTATGGAGGAAATATCTAGCTAGCTAAAAGAAAGTATTATACTTGAAAAAAAATGAAAGTATAATGTTATAATGTAAAGTGTAAGTTGTAGATTTAATTTAGAAAGTATACTTGTAAATTGAATAGGTCTTGCTTATTTCTTGTATATATGAGGCGTCCCATTTGATAAGTGGGGTAAAAGTTTTATAAACTTTGATCATTGAAAATAAAAATAAGCATTTGTTGAAGCGTAAATTAATTATGGTGGTTCCGGGTATGCCTAAATGTATTTTATTGCGAAACGTAAACGTTTTACGCAACCAATAAAAATAAAATATAAAAAGTTTATTATTACCTTCGTAAAAATAATATATTGCTTGCTTGACGAAAACTTTAATTCGTTTGGTGTCCGTTTACGTTAATTGTTGATTTTTAGTTTACGCGATTTTACTATATAATAAGAATTAAAAGTAAACGCGTACGAAAAAAAATTAGTAAAATAGATGACGTCGTAAATGACCTGAAAATACGAAATGTTACAGTGGTTCGAGAATTGTATGATCGGATCGGAGTAGATCTTAAAATCCTATGGTCAAGATCAGGATCCAATAAGATTAAAGCTTGCAAAGATCCTATGTAAGATCCGGATCGCTTTTCCTTTGTTGTATCGTAAAATCATAAGATCCTAAGATCAGGATCGAGATCCTGACAACCATGCAATGACCAATTGATCATTGATATCATCAATTTTATACAACTGAGATGTCATATCATGTGTTTTATATAATTTATAATGGTTTATCAGACAAATTCCATAAGAGGGGTGGGTACAATGGGTTGTTAGCCTAGCGTCAAATCACCAGCCAACATCCATGGCACCACAACCACACCAGCTCTCGGCTGGTAGCCTCTGGCGTCAAAGATACCGGCTTACGCGGTGGGCAAAAAGTGACTTTTTTTTTTGTGTTTTAGTGGGGTATATGTGAATACATGACACCACTTTTGCTCATGACATCACTTTTGTATTAGGGAGGAGTGTTTTGATGTCATGTTTTACTCATAAGACCGCCACACGACACTAACTATACCAAATACTCTAGAAGTACCAAGCTAAAACTTTTGTCAGCTTTTGAACTAATGTATTGTTTATTTGTTTTTTGAAATGACTATGCCTAGGATTTGATTGGTGGGTGGAATCGCAAATGAGTGTGACTCCGGAGTCCGGATATGATATCTAGTTATGTTGTTCGGTAAATTATTGCATTTGAATATACTCGCTTGATAAATAATCGTCGACGTGAATTGAAGTGTGACCCACCACTCGAGATAGGTTTCGGAAAACCCATGTTTTGAGGGTTTGATTGCTTTTTCTATTCTCATTTCAATTAAACAAACATCACGAATTATCCTCATTCCCGAACCTCATGAACCAAACGACCCAGAGCTACCAATATTAACCATCAACTTTTATATTGTGGCTCATCAAATAGTTTAAGTGGTTGTTCAAAAAAAAGACCACCCAATGAACTATTCAAAGTCTTACACTTTGATTTACCAATTAAATAGCGTAGTCATTTATATTGTATTTTGTTCAAAAAATAAAATTCATTTCTATTCTATGTAATGAACCATCTGCATTATGGTGCAATAAGATGAATGTTGTTTCAAGGCATTCTCATCCTCATACAAAAGTGGCTTTCAAAAATGACTATTCACTTGCTTGAGTTGAAATGGGATTTAGTACATAACTCCTCTAAATAATAGAGCAAAAAGAAATATCAGTTTCATTCGAACTATGCGAGAAAATGGCCATCTTTTCCTAAAGCTTGTGTGAGCTTACTAGTTTTGTTCGCTGGTGATAAGTCACTGATTCCTTGGTTGTAAAAGGTAAATTAAAGTAGAGCAATCAAAAGAATACAAAAGACATAACAAAATCCAGGGGCAAACATATGCTTCAAGTTCCTAGTCTCTGACCCAACAAGTGTTTGATGACCAACCAAAAAATACACAAATCAAAAATCACCAAAATTCTCAAGAAGCTTGATAAAAGCCTCCATAACAGCACCAAAATCTTATAAGTAGCTACTGAAGTATTGAATGTCTGTTCTGGTACGTTTGTCCATGTGCTTCAGCCTTGCATAGTTGCGTACCACTTACCTTCACCTTACGGCCATTAAATGTACCATCCACGCTAGGTACGTCCACCACCATGTAAAAAGTCCATGTCATAGAACCTTGACACCCTTTATTATCATCATACATACCACTTGAATCTATACAACACATAATACTTCAAGCATTATAGCACCAAACGTGAATAACCTTCACCTCCACTTCCCCTCCCTTATCCCACCAAGATCATCACCTTCGCACCATGTTTGTTGCCTGACCACAGAGTCTGACCTCCCAAAGTAAGTTCCCGACCCTACCAGTCAAGTTATGAACTTTAGCCCCAGTCCACCCAATATCAGAACCGAATACAAGCATCACCAAACCCAAACTTTACATAAACATTTTTGTCAAACCAAGTGCCAAGTATAACAATACCTATTACAAGCTAAAGGTACAACTTCAAAAAGAGGTTATTCTTTGCCCACTACAAAATTGCAGAAAGTATCCTCAAACCTCAATCACACCGCTCCCGTCCCAACCACGCCACCCCCCCCCGGCCCGAACCCGAGCCCACCCCCTCCCCGCGCATCCCCCGCCTCCCCCCTCACCCCACTGCCCCTCCCCCCCCACTACAACTACGCAACCAGCCGAAATGAAGTCCTGTACTGGTTCCGTAAGAGGAGTAGGTGACAATAGCATCAGCCAAGCAATATGGAGTTGCGTAAAAACCCCCACAACTAAAACATAACCTTCACCTTAAACCATAAAACTGGAACGGAAACGGCATCCACCTCACTGCCCAAACAAGTACCCCCCACCACCAGCACCACCCCTAGTAACGGACGCGTCCACCACCAAGTAAAAAGGTCCATGATGACAAAAGGAAAAAACCTGACAGGACACATCAAAAGAAACTATGACCAAAAACACAAACCCTTAATAATCATCCAACAACCATCTCCTACCACTGAATCTAAACACACCTAAACACTCATCAAGCAATATAAAGCAATAGCAAAAGCATCATAGCAACCAACACGGAGAAAAAAAAACCTTACACCTTGCTCCTCACACCACCCAGAACTCATCACGAACCATCACCACCCACACCTCCACAACCCCACCTCTACCCTCCACATCTCCCCTCTATCTCCGCCCCTCTCGCTTCATAACCCATCCCACTCACCCCTCCACCTCTCCCCATATTCCCTCAACCACGAAACCAAGACAAAGATCATCACAACCCTTCCGCACCATGTTTGTTCCCCCTGACCACAAGAGGTCTGACCCTGACCTCCACCAAAGTAAGAAGTATCGCGAGTTCGCCGCGTTCCGTCGGGGGCCGTCGCGCGGTTCGCCGACCCTTAACCGACCCATAACCAGACAAGTTATGATCTTTAGAAGAAAGAAAGAGATAGAGGCCCCAGTCCACACCCAATTATATAAGTACCAGAATACAAGCATCACCAAACCCGAAAACTTTACAATAAACATTTTTGTCAAACCAAGGTGCCAAGTAATATGGGACAAATACCTATTACAAGGCTAAAAGGTACACAACTTTCAAAAAGAGGTTATTACTTCTTTAATTCTATATACTTTGTTTGCCCACGTTACACTACAATATTGCAGAAAGTTATAGAAGCTGTAACAACAAACAACATTAATTTTTTGTGGCCAAAATCGGAAAATGAATAATATTGAATACATAAAAAAAGATGCAATGAATGGCTATAACTATAAACCAGCAAATTACACAATCGTCCCATCAGGTTTCCATTCCAATTTCCATTTCCACAACCAACAAGTGGTTTTAGGTGGACATTCCCATGACCTAATCCCCTAAACTCAGGGAACTCAGGGGCAGAACTTCTGAAGGAGAAAAGTAAATTATATAGCATATGCATCAATATATCACCGTCTTCTTGAGGTATCTCGTTCAAACAATAGAAACTACTAACTAACTTGCTGCAATGCTACTGCTAACTGCTCTAATAAAACATCTAAACTGCTGCACAATAATATAATAAACGGCGGTTTTCTTAATACCCTTCCTTAAATAAAAAAACCATTCTGATACAGAATCCCCCCAGTTGCCCTTAAAAACCCATAAAAAAAGCAAAAGCCTGACAAAACCACAAATAAAAAACCACCTTACCAAACCTCAAAGAAACAAACGGTGATTCAACCGAACTTAAATTATAATAACATTTGTGCAAAACCACAAATCTTAAGAGAGTGGGGGAGGCCCGTCAAACCCATACTGACTTGATTTCCGTCTAGGAACAACCACCATAATACAACACTTTTTATATTTTTCAAACAAAACATTATTCTATATCATATAATAATCACGTTTTCTGAACCTCTGAAGGGTAATGAACCCACTGCAATATAAGAGCTGTTCAGCAAACCAAACTGATAAAGAAGTTTCTTACATCCAAGTGACCAACCAATAAGCAGATCAAAACAATTGCTTTGTGGATGGGGAAAAGCTTGTTTTCCATATGAAAGACTTTTTCCCTCCCCACACAGTTTCCATCCACCACCCAACAAAAATTTTCCCCCATTTTCCACTTTCCACCCCACTACATCACAGGAGCTGAAGTTAGAAAGAAAAAAGCACAGAAGAACAGAACACATACACGTCACCGTGCAAAGAACATTGAATCTGTCTGACCCATTAAAGACAAATATCTTTAGGAAAATCACGTTTAACAAGTACCGTAGCCGCAAGAGAGAAGCCCTCAGCTCTCCCGCAGCCGGCAAGCCAGCCGCAACCCCTCGTAAGGATTCATAAAATCGATATTCTGAAAAAACTCAACAACAAAGGTAAAACTGGTTGTTTTCCTTTGTTCTGGACTGGAAACTGGACCCGCCTCGTTCTGGATCGCCGTGAAAAGGGAAAAGCAGAAAGGGCCCGACACATAAAATCATGTGCTTTAAAATAAAATTAAAAATTAAAATTTAAAAAAATAATATTTATAAAAATTATATATTTATTAAACTGCCTTTTGGTTAGCAACTCACCGTCAAAAAGATCCGACACAAAAAATCAGAATGTCGTTCACTTGCTCATCCTTGATCATCTTGACATCCTTATTAGATGGGGGGGCTAATAAAAAATCGATTGTAACAGTAGAGATCAACCATTAAAGCTGCAAGGCATGGCAGGCAGACTCAACTCAATAAACAAAGTTTTTCGCAAGTAGGGGGCGGCCTCAGTAGAGCCAGCAGCGGTTTTGCAGGGACTCGTATGAGACCAAGAGATAGTAGGAAACGAGGAGGAGGAAGCACACGTCTACGCTGGCGTCCGGAACGGTTTCCGTCCTGCTAGACTCGTTGCTTTCGCTCCGCTACCCTGTGGTCCCGTCGGGACCCGCGAAAAAAAAAACCAAACCCCCACCCCGCCGACTAAACCCCCCGAAGACCAACCAACCCCCGCAACAAAGATAAACCTGCATCAATTCAATACAACCCTCGAACACAGAACATCCTCCTTATGTAGTTACGAAATCCAGATGTACACCCCATAAACACCTAAAAAACCAAAGAACTTAAAAAACAAATTTCAGAAAGATAACGTTACCCCATCTTAATGGCGAGTGATCACAAACAGGAAGAATCCGAAAAGCCCTTCTTTTGATCAACAGAAGCCTCTTTGATAAAAACCATAAGTACATCACTAGCCGTCACATCTACAGCGTATCCCATCGCCTTCATTTCTAGCAAAATCTTAGCAGCTATATCCACAAGCTTCTTTCTTGCTGAGGGTTAATAGTGCACTGAAAGTACTCAACCCGGGCCTTACACCTGCATTACTCATTGAATTATACAGCTTCATAGCATCATCAACTCGACCTGAACTTGCATGCATTTCCAACAAACAAGAATAAGTACTTGGCGTCGGTAAAAATCCCGCCTTTTCCATATCAGAAAACACAGACATCGCAGTCTCAAGCTTCCCCGATTTCGCATGAGACTCCACAATCATTGTGTACAGCCCGTAATTAGGTCTAAAACGAGCTTTCTTCATCTCATCCCAAATCTTTAAACCCATATCCAACTTCCCAGCCTTAACATACGACTCAATCATCGACACAAACATCGTTGCAGACGGTTTAATCCCAAACCCTTGCATTTCCATATAAGCTTTCATAGCCGTATCCAACCTACCAGCTTTACCTAAGGAATCAACAAGCGACGAAAAGATAGTAAACCCCGGTTGGATATTCTTCTCCTTCATTTGTTGAAACAACTTCAACGCCGCATCAATCCGACCTGATTTAGCTAAGCTTGGAATCATTAACTCATACGTCCCACAATCTAACGAACACCCGCTCCCTTCCATATTTTCATATATCTCAAACGCCTTAAACGGCAAACCCTTTTCCAAAAACAAATTTATCAATGAATTATACGTCTTAGTATCAACTCTACACCCCGTCTCTTGAATCTTCTTAAAACAACAAAACGAAACTTCCAACTTCTCAGCTTTGGCTAAACACTGAACAATCCTACTAAACGCACTAAACCCATTAACCTCACCCGTCTCATCAACCAAATCATCAAAAACGGACTGAATCCCATCAAAATCACGACACTCGTTCAATCTCTCAATCAAACTGACATAAACCTCATCACTGGCCTTATACCAAGTCTGCCTCTTGGCCCACTTAAACAAACTCAAAGACGCATCAGCGTCAGTAACGACCTTCAACGCTTGCATGACATGAGTGATATTAGGGACAAATTGCAAGTTATCTAAATGCGTTTCCATTTGAGGGCCCCATTTCCATCTCTTAACTATTTCTACTATTTTTGCTACGGCATGGGAGTTGGAAAAAGGCTGTTTAAGTCCTCCTACCATTATATGGTCATCTATTTTGGGTTCGGTGTATCGGATACCGGGACCGGAGTGTATTAGGGTCCCGGATTCATCTAAGTTTAAGCAAGTTTGGCAGGACCCCAAGGAATTGTTTACCACCTATAGGTCATTCGTTGGGACCCAACATGGCAATTATTAACATTAGGTAGACATGCCCTTTAACTAGGAATACTCCACCTAAAGTCTTGCCTACAAAATAATGAAAGCCCACTAGTAAACTTCTCCCATTAGAAAGGCAATGCCCTTTAGTTAGGTCTACTGCTCTTAAGAGTGGTTGTATACCAGCTAATCTACAAGAAAATGTTACTTCTGTAGCATATAATCTTGCTTGCACTAACCAACCGGACCCTAACTGCAATTGGGGATCCAATGTATTCAAATATCCATTTTCGCCTTTGTTTAAATGCAGGTTGTATAGATCGTTCTCTGGTATTTGGACTCAGGCTGCTCAAAACATATGAGTGGAGATCACTCATAGCTTAGGAATTTCGTGAAAAAAATTTATCGGGACTGTTAGATTCGGAAACGATCATTTTGGTGCAATTATGGGTTATGGAGATTATGTAATTGGCGACAGTGTAATCTCCAGGGTATATTATGTGGAGGGACTTAGACACAAACATATTCTTGTCGGTCATTTTGTGACTTCTAGATCTTGGAAGTTGCCTTCAAAAAGAACACGTGTTTCGTCAGAGACTTAGATGGTGTCGACCTTATTAAAGGCAATCGTGGCATGAATTTATACACCATTTCTGTTGAAGACATAATGAGGTCCTCTCCCATTTGCTTACTGTCTAAAGCCCGCAAAGAATAGCCTGGTTATGCAACAGCCTGTTGAATCACTTAAACATTGGTACTTTAAATGCTCTTGCCTCGTAAAGCGATCTTGTTAGAGCTTAGCCTCGTGACATGTTTGACAAAGATTCCATCTATTGTTCTGCATGCCAACTTGGCAAAGTAGCAAGAAAAACTACCCCCGAAACCCAAGACGAATAACTAACATTATAGGAAGTTCTACACACCCTGTCACATGGATTTAATGCTGTCCCCCCCCCCCCCCCCCCCCCCCCCCCCCCCCCCCCCCCCCCCCCCCCCGCTAGAATGCAGATTATTAAAGGGGAGAAATACATCAAGTATAGTAGTCGATGATTACTCCAGGTTTACATGGGTGGAGTTTTTGAGATCCAAAGACGAGACTTCCGCTATCGTAATCAACCTGTTAAAACAACTTCAAGTTGGTCATAACAAAACTGTCAGGTTCGTGCGAACTAATAATGGCACCGAATTTGTTAATAAAGACTTAATTGATTATTATGAAAGCGTTGGCATTACCCACGAGAAGACCGTTCCAAGAACTCCTCAGTAAAATGGCGTTTGTCTAACGAAGGAACCGCACTTCTTGTTGAAGCTCAAGACTATGTTTATCTTCTTCTAAGGCTCCATTATTCCTTTTGGGCAGAAGTTGTGGCACTGCTATACACCCAAAACCATCCCCATACATTACTCTTCCACGAGTAAAACCCCATATAAAACTTGTGCATGATAAGAAAACCGGAATCATTTTGTTTCTCATATCTTTGGGCACTCTGCTACCCAACAAAAGACAGTGAAGAACTTGGTAAATTGAAGCTAAAGCAACAATGGGTTTACTTTTTCGGTTACGCACCAAACAGGAAGGGTTACCGAATCTACAACAAACAAACCCGACAAATCATGGAAACTATTCACGTTATATTCGATGAGCTGACTGGGCAAACAGCACCTGTTCTCTCTAGTCCAGGACTCGCTCCTAACTTTTTGAATCCTGGACCTATAAGTTCAGGGCTCGTACCTAATCTTGCTCATGCTATACCTTATGTACCCCCTACCACTAATGAATTGGAGACTCTGTTCCAGCCGATGTTTGATGAATATTTTGAGAACCCACACTCTGCTAAACTGGTACCCACCACTCTCTCCCTGCAGCTCAAGTTCTAGTCAATCAAACTGGTCCATCAGTATCCATCTCCGTTTATCCGGATGCACCCCTGGAAAGTTATTCACCATCATCTACGGATCATCAATCTTCTTCTGTACATATTGGTGTTGTAGCTGAGCATTTTGTTGAAGTAAATCCTTTTGCTCTGGCTGATCCCAAACCCTTTGTTAATGTCTTTGCTCCAGAACCGAGCTCTGAAGCATCATCATCTGGGGTAATCTCGATAAATGAACCGAATCACTCCACTCAACCTCATGAACATCTTCGAAAGTGGACCGACTCTTACCCGATTGATAACAATATTGGAAATCCTTCTCGACCAGTATCCATAAGGAAACAGCTTGCAACCGATGCCTTGTGGTGCTTCTACAATTCGGTAATGTTGAAAGTCGAACCAAAAACTTCCAATCAGCGATTACTGAAGACTGTTGGTTTCAAGCAATGCAGGATGAAATCTATGAATTTGATCGACTGGACGTATGGGAACTAGTGCCTCCTCCGGACTGTGCTAAAATTATTGCTCTCAAGTGGATCTATAAGGTGAAACTCGACGAGTATGGTGATGTGTTAAAAAACAAGGCACGTGTAGTAGCAAAAGGATTTTGTCAAGAGGAAGGTCTTGACTTTGAGGAATCCATCGCCCCGGTTGCCAAGCTTGAAGCTATCATAATCTTCCTTGCCAATGCTGCCAGCAAAAACATGATGGTTTATCAACTAGACGTGGAGACTGCCTTTTTAAATGGCAAGCTTAAAGAAGTATATGTCAGCCAACCTGAAGGCTTTATTGATCCAGATTGTCCAAATCACATCTACCGTCTGAAGAAAGCACTTTACGGCTTAAATCAGGCACCAAGGGCATGGTATGACACTTTTTCAAAGTTTCTCCTTGCTCAAGGATTCTCCAAGGGTGTAGTCGATCCAACATTATTCATTCGAAAACAGGAAACACACTCTACATTTCAAAATATAGTTGATGATATCATATTTGCCTTGACTGATCCTCGAGATTATGACCATTTTTCTAATGAAATGAGCTCTAAATTTCAAATGTCGATGATGGGTCAAATATCCTTTTTCTTAGGTTTGCAAATTTCTCAGAATCCCAGAGGCATTTTTATAAATCAATCTAAATATGCTAAAGAGATTTTAAAGAAATTTGATCTTCATAACAGTGACCCTGTTGACACTCCCATGGTGGAGCGGACAAAACTAGATGAGGACCTCTCAGGCATCCCTGTTGACCAGACTCGATATCGAGGTATAGTTGGATGCCTAATGTATCTCATAGCCAGTAGACCTGACCTGGTATTTGCTGTGTGCATGTGTGCTAGATATCAATCTAAGCCCACTAAAAAGCACCTGGAAGCAGTTAAGCGGATCTTTCGGTATATTCAAGGAACCATTAACATGGGGCTTTAGTATCCGAAAGACACCGCCAAGGCACTAACAACATACGTAGATGCAGATCATACAGGTTGTCAAGACACTCGAAGAAGCACATCTGGCAGTGCTTAGTTACTTGGTGATAAGTTAGTAAGTTGGTCATCAAAGAAGCAAACTAACACGTCCATCTCTTCAACAGAGGCTGAATACATAGCATGTCCTGGAATTGCGTGGCCCAAATCCAATGGTATGATGTCTCAAATTGTTTCGATTATGGCTTTGCATAGAATCCCGTCCCCTGCTGTCAATATGGAACAACAAGAGTGCCATTGCCCACTGCTGCAAACAACCGTCCGCACTCCAGGGCTAAACACACGACATCAAAACATCATTTCAATCGAGAACAAGTAAATAAGGAGTGGTTGAGTTATATTTCGTGAGGACATAGTATCAACTGGCGGATATATTCACTAAGGCACTGCCAAGAGAGAGATTTGAATTTATTCTCCCAAGGCTTGGCATGAAGAGTATGAAGCCAGAGACACTCAAATGTCTTCAGGATGATAAGGATGAGTAAACGTGATTTGCTTCAAGTATCCTAAGTACATACATCAAGAACCAAAAAGCAAATACCAAAATATAAACCAAAGCAAAAACCCATAAAAATCAGAAAATTGAAAATAACCAAAGTAGTTTTATTCAAGACATGTCCTGTTTCCGTTTATCGATAACATTTTAGGACCAAGAAATGTCATTCAAATAATGATACGGTCTTTAAATGAAGCTCGAACGGGAAGTTTTAAACTTTTCAAATCATTCTTTATGACTTGCAGTTATTTTCAACCTGTATCCGGTTTTCAAACTGCGAGCAAGCATGTCGCCAAAAAGAAGGTTGTTCCTAATAATGAGTGAATTAAGTTCTCTCGGCAATGGAATTCCTTTTAATACCATGAAACCTCCGATCTACTAACTGTACTGCTTATGCATAATTTATTGATCAAGAAGAGAGTCTTCTTTTTATCTAATAGATTTTTCGTCTATGGATTTCTTCAGAAAATTATTGGTGTTTCAAATGTGGAAAAAGTATTCCAAAGCCGCCAAGCAACTAAGCCCTTATAGCAAATAAAAGCACACCAAACACAAACCATGCCAGCCGCCAAGGCCTCCAAGTCTCAACAACCCAAACCTGTACATGCCAAGCCTCGGGAGAAGAAACGAAAGCTGGTTACAGAGACATCTGAGGCACCATCTCTAGCCAAACAATCTAAAGCTGGTAAGGTGACAAAGAAGTGACAGCCAAAGAGCTCCTTACAACTGATTGATGAAGTTGTTGATGAAGGTGTTCCAGATAAGGAACTGTTGTATGGTGATGAAGAGGCTGATACGTAAAGGGCAATTGAAGAAAGCTTAAAGGAAGTCCATGGTGCGCATCGGGGTCCACTTCCTCCTGTAGTGTTCAGGGTACCCGACTCTGGGAAATTTCAACCACTTCTAGAGATTCAGGGTAAAAGGAAAGAGAAAGTCGGGGTTGAACAAGCTGCGCAAGTTTTACTCAACCTTCAGACTCTAAAGAAAAAGAGCCTTGCAGATCAGTACATCTTTCAGAGGCGCACTTCTACATAAACTGAACCCTCGGGTCATGATGAATCTTCTTCATTGTATGTGAAACTTGGTCTGACTGACAGTGAGATGGAATCCGATAAGGAAGTGCTTCCTATGATCCAAAGTGGAGCTCAAGATGAAGGTCAGGCTAGACCAAATCCTGGTATTACAAGATAAGAGGCCACAGAGCTTGATCAAACCAGTCGTGATGCCTGCAATGTGTCTAACATCATCCAAGTCCATAAGGCTGTTCATGCTGGACCAAACCTTGAACACATGGACTCTGAGGTCACTGATACTTTAATTCAACAAAACCCTGAGCAAATGGATGAAGAGTTCATTACAACGGCTTACCCAAATGTTCAGGAGAACCTTAAACTCCCAACTGAAGATCAAGTGAGACTTGAAGAACCGGCAAGCTCCGCTGGAACCCTGTCTTCTCTACGAAATCTTGATAAGGAACTCATCTTTGCTGATCAATTCCTTATGGAGAAGTCATAGGAAGAAGAACCTGGGAAAACCAATACTGAATCGGAGGTTCAGTCAATGGTTACCGTTCCCATTCATCAAGACACCTCTTCTGTCCCTCTAATGACCACCCCGGTTATTGATCTCACAATCTCTCAACCAGTTTCCACAACGATTCAAACACTACTACCAACATCAACAGCAATTGTCACAGCAATCACAACAACAACATCTCTTCCACCAATACCACCTCAATCACAACAAGGCTCCTCAGATTCGATCTTAATCCAATGCATTGGTGAACTTGAACAACATATGGTGGATATGGTAGAGGCAAACCAAGCCTTGGAGGAAAGATTAGACAAACAAGGGAACAGGCTGTACAATTTAGAGAATCTTGATATTCCTCATAAGGTGAGCAAAGTAGTGGACGAAATTGTCATTGATGCTGTTGACTGGGCTATTCAAGCTCCTCTCATGGATCGCTTCAGAAACTTGCAGAAGCCGACATAAAAGAGATTCTTCACCACCGCATGTGGGAATCCAATTCCTACCAAGCTCATGAAGATCACAAGATGCTGTACGAAGCTTTGGAGAAGTCAATGGCCCGTGATCACACTGACCAGCTCCTAACTGATTTGGCTGAAGCACGAAGAAAGAAGAAAAAGAGACATGATTCACCGAAAACACCACCTGGGTCTCCACCTTATCAGCCACCTCCTCCTCTACCACCAACAAGTTCATCTGGAACTCCAGGAGCTTTTGGAGCTTTTGGATCGTCTCAATTGCCTCCTCCACCTCTATCCACCAACCAGAGTGATCAGTCAAAAAGCACAGCTGCTCCAAGCTCTTCAAAGACAGCGGCTTCAGCTGAATATACGGCTTGGACGACTACTGACTCAAGACTCAAGCCGTCAGTTTCATCAATTCCTGAAGATCTACATATGGATGCTGATTCGGCTCCCGATGAATAGGTCTACTCGTCTGATGATGAAGATATCAGGCATGATCGCATTCTTAAGGTGAATTTAAAACAAGATTGGTGGAAGCCACTATCTGGGGAAGACAGACCTGCTATACCAGAACCTGCCTGTCCTATTCCATCATCTTGACCGCTTCTACCCAAACAAACATTGGGCGTCTGCACTTTGTCGATCTACCTATGCAACCTTTCACCAAAGAACACGTTACTTGCACAACCAGTAATAAGGCAACATTTATAGACTGGTACTCTAAAAGGCAAGGGCTCGCTGAACTTACACAAAAAGATCTGAAAGGCCCTGCATTTGAAATTGTTAAAGTTTTCCATCCTATGTGATTCACCTCTAGTACCAAATGGAAGAATGCCACAAACTACTCACCAATCAAGTGGACGATGCAATCCTCCGGTATAATGTTAGCAAACCACTACCACTGGGTGGTCAAAGGTTTTCCCCCTCCCCCCAAAAAGTTTTTTTCACACTTTCCATTTGACTTCTTCTTTCAACAAAGATTTGGAGAATCTCAATATGGGTAGCAAGGGGAACAGACCAGCAGTGTCCATCTTGAAAATGAAAGCAGCCTATTATCCTGATGTGGGTTTAGAGCAAATGGTACCCGATCAGATGTGGATTGAAGAAGAATGCAAGTATAACGTTGCTGCTATGTACGGTATCTCTCACTGGTGGTTCTAAAGACAACGATTCTATATTGACAGACACACATCTGAAGGTAATCACAGAGGTGTACGAACTCATATGCAATATCTTAGTGAGTCAGAATTGAAAGTCTCCTCCTTACAGGGTACAATTAATAAAGAAAGATCGTCCTTCGTAGGCTGATCTTCAAGAACATATTATTGCAGAAAGGGATTTCAAATATCTGTACCCGAGTGACTTTGAAGATCTGTACTTATTAAACCTTCAAGGTCACCTAAACCATCTACCACCCAAATATAAGAAGATTCTCACTACTGCAGTCAACTTATGGACCAGAAACTTGGTTATCAGCAACGGGTAGAAGACTTCCAACTAGGGATTGAGAGCTACTAGACTCAGCTAAACCTCACCAAACCCCGATGGGATGCAACTGGCTTTGACTACAAGCACGATTTCACAGTAATTGACTCTCTAAGAGCCGTCACATTTTGGGATAAATATGGGGTTCATATGATCATGCGCTTTAATGAGATCCACAAGTTCAGTGACGGCACTCTGCAGCAGATTGATGAGGCACTGGACTACAGGGTCAAGTAATTCAAGGTTAACAGGATGAATCCGGGCTTGAACACACGGCTTTGGTCAACGAAAGATGTCGATAGACAGAAAGAAGATTCATAGTTTGCCCTTCAAAACGCTTTAAGACAAGAGGGTCTCTGTAACCAAGAAGCTTGTTGTGGACGAGTAAACTAATACTAGTAATATCTTTAATTATTATGCAAAACTAGAGAGGGGAGTGAGTGGAAGAAAGTGGTTTTGTTTCTAGAGAGAGAAAGTAAGCAAACAAGAAAATGCATATATGAAAAGTGACATACAACAACCAACCAACCAACCACCTCTCCAAGGCATGAGAGTGTATATATATTCCTAATGATTGTCGGGGTCCATGGGCCATAAACGAGCTTATCCATGGGCCTTGGGCCAGCTAGCTTACTAGACTAAATCATATAACAAACTACGGCTAAGACTATTACAACTTGGAAGTTGCCCTGATACTTATCTGTTTTCCCAACAAATCTTCCCTAAGGGAGGTCACTCCATTATTACAAAATTTAAACCTAGCATACAAGCTATATCTCTTAGTCTTCAGCATCGTAAACTTGACTTCTCTTGTGAATATGTTTGTAGTAATCTTTGGGCATTAGGCTCGAGCTTGTTCCTTATTACTTTACTTGTAAGCATTGAAAGCATCTTGAGCAACTGTGACTCATCAACTAAGCATAATCCCGTTTTTGTCCCATCTTATGACTTTGTGTCATCTTGTGATCTTGTGACATCTGGACCGACATGCTCATACATTCTTGATTGTTACTTAGAAAGCTTTAAAGTTTGCATCTTCTTGAAATCCCCCCTATACTTTAACACTTCGTCACTTAGAGAAAGACGTTTCGGTATCAGAGTACGCGAAAGTCCTTGAAACATGTACTTGAGCTTTCATGAGTCTTTATGTTTTGTCGGGTCGGGTATGAGCAATGTGGTTTAGGAATCTCGTGAGCCAACTGGTATTAGGTACATTCACCACCATCTTTAAGTATCTTGCAATAAAACAATTAGCAATAAAGCAGGGGTACGAATATGGCTTTGTCATTCGTCCGTGTTTGGTTAGAGAAACCTTCAAATCTGTGAGGATCGACCTGTGATCAGGTAGATTCAATTTAAGAATAATCTCCTTGACAGGATTTCCAGCTAAAGTATAGAATCTTTCTAACACATGTGTATTAGATTCATCAAACTCAGCATGTTCTCATTATCGGAAAGTCTCAAAGCAGACAGCTCGATAAGAGTGAACCAGCGAGTTACTATCTTACCGATTGAAAATAGAAAATTGATTTGAAAATCAATCGGTGTATCACATGCAAAAGCGTTTTTGTGACACATTGAGAGTGTTAATCATTTCAAAAATTCATTAACAACCGTTAATCCATTTCCTGGAACAAGTTTGATTCTAGAAAATCGCACATCTTGTTCTTTCCATTGTCACAAGTTTGATTCATAAAGAATCGCACAAGTTACATACCAAGAGCTTGTTTGATGTTGCTCAATCAGATTTCCACTCTTCAGTGTGAATGAATTCAACGTTTGAATTCTGGCAAAATCACAAGGTAAAATGCGTAGGACTCTTAATATATATCTTGTAATTCACATTGTGTGACTTAGCAAGCAGAATTTGACAAGTGTCCTAATGAGATTTATGGATGATCTCTTTTAGCTCTAGATCAATAGTGCACTTTGATTTTAGTGATCGGAGGCTAGAGCAGACTGTCACCTTTTCAATATCAACTAACTAGGAGTGAGACAGTCGATAGAATTGCGTGTAATCTCCATGAGAAATGAAACAAGAGTCTTTTGAGAGACATTGAGTGGCTAGGGAGGGTTGTGCATAGCGTCACTGGGTCATGATAGTCTTCAATGTCAGACAACACCTTAGTGTTTCTGACGGTTTATGTATTGACCAAGTTTCTGCCTAAGTATATGGAGGGCTTCTTTCTTTACACCCTTTATCCTTACATTTCTTTTTCATTCTTTAACCCCTTCAATGCTTACCGAGACTTCATAACTAACACCTTGTTGGGTTTGTTCCAGTGTTAGCTCCATTTCAGTCGGCATTATTCCCTTTTCTCACTTTTTCTCCTTTTATCATACCTAAGAACTTCTACACTAACTATCGGATATCCCTGGGTAGATCCCTCCGGTTCTGGCTGGATCATGAGATTTGAATACCTATGCCTAACCACCTTATATCTTCATAAATTTAAGAACATGGCTGGTGTTTTGGGTATTCTATCACAATCCTTCAAAACCATTGAAAATTCAATCAAAGTGTTTGATATAAATATCAAAAAGATTTTCACTTTGAGAGTTTTTCATTATCACTAAAAGCTCCCCCTTAACATGTGCATCGATATCGTAGTACATGCTAAGTGTAGAGTGTACTGAGTCCATTTTATATGATCACATTTTGAGTACACGTTAGATTCAGATTTAATCACATATTCGTTTCCTTCCTCCCCTATCCAGAAAAGTAATCCCTTGATATTTTGGATATCAATTGATTAAACGTCCGGGGATAAAATGTTATAGAATAACTTATAGGAACATTTTAATGCTCCCCCTCAAATTATGAGGGATATGATATAGTGTCGAGTACGGAATTGTTGAAAGATTTTGAATTTTGTGAAAAATTCTTGAAAAATCATCGTACTCGAACACTACATAAGCCTAAGTCTTTATACTTCTTATATACATATTCACATGTTTATTATATACGAAGATTTGACCTGAATGATGAGAACATCATATGATGAAATCATATGGTCCTTTGTAGCCGCCGTAGGTCTCCTTCGTACAATCTCCTACCAACGAACTTTTCCAAGCTCCTCATTAACCTTCTTTCTTTCAAGAGGTTGTCAATCTGATCTTTCTCTATCCAAGCACTCTTCAGCGTTGCTTCAACTTTCTTTCCAAGTTATGAAAGTCTTTGCATCAAACTTCAAGGATAGAACAGATTCAGATACATATGTAACTTGAGCTTGTGTGGTTGGTGTTGATGTTGTCTTAGCTTCCCCCTAAACCATCAATCCTTTCTTGAGTAGATTAGAACTTTCTTGCAAACCGCATCAAGCAGTCTTGATGTATAAAGCCCAGATATCCGAAGTACACAAATAACTCAAAACCGCAACACCAAAGTCAATTAAGTCCCGGATGTCCGTATTTCTCCTTACATGATAGTGATGATATAAATTGTAACACCAAAGTCAACTAAGTCCCGGATGTCACAATTATTCCCTCTAAGTAGTTGAAATGATAACACCTAAGTCAACTAAGTCCCAAATGTAGACATTTCTTCCTGTAGGATACTGACTATTTAAAGGAATCATCATACCTATGTGTACCTCTTTCATTAAACAATTCTACCCTTTTAATAATAAGCTTAGTGATTAACCGTTTGAGGAAGCCTTTATTGAATCAGTAACCAATCTTCTCACGCTTAGAATAAATCTTCTTACAACACTTCCCCCTAGTATCTTAAATGATGCATACTTGAAATCACAAGATATCTCTACCCCTATGTAGTTGAAATAGTGCACCCGAAAGTAACAAGTTAAACACTGATTTTCTCTGCGGTTATGACATTTGTCTTCCCGGAATGACCTAAAATAAGAATAGGGTATGAATTGAGGGAATTTTTTTTGTAAAGTGTGTGTTGTGTGTGAAAAGATACGGGGTGGTAGGGTGGGTTATAATACAAATAAGGTTTTTAACACATTTTGCCCCTTAAGTTTCAATGCCCTTTTATTTTTCATAGATAAGTTTTCTAAGGCATATACAAGATAAACAAATAGCACATTTAGTCCCTAATGTTTAAACTATCATACATATAGACTTAATTTTTGCAAAATATTCCTTAAGGCATAAACACATAACAATTAAGGCACACATAAGCTAAAGTTAATTAACTTTCCTCAATATTGATATTCTGTTATTGTTTAAAAACCTTTTTCCCTTTAAGCACAGTTTTATTATGAAGAAGAAATTTGACATTTTCTATCCCTCAAACACTGACCCGTTTTCTATTTAAAGAGCTGTAGTCGTTGTTTGAAAAGACAAATGTCATTGAAAAAGCATTTTCTGATGAAGCAATGTTATATTTTTGAAGAACAACAAACACAAAAATAAGATTTCTCTTATTTTAACACATAAGTGCACTAACACGTACACTTATGGGAATATAGAAAGCACGGGTTGTGTTGCAAAGTAAACACAAGCCTTTGCATGGTTATAAAGTAGACCATGCCTAAGAATAAATTCCCGTTATAAGGTTAAGTTTTCTTTTTGAAATACTTACCTTTAAGATGAAGACCGGGTTGCTATCTGAAATAATAGCAAGCCATTTGGCATGTTTTGAAAACATTTGTAACTTCTGCTCGAACTTCATTTACAGCCTCGTATCATTATTGAATGACATTTTTAAGACCGTAAACGTTATCGATTTTTAGAAGACATGCCTTTATTACCTCTTTTTATATTTTTTCATTTTTAATTTTTTCTTTGGTTTTATAGATTTTATATTTTTGTATTTTGTTTTTATAAAAGTTTTCTAAAAATGAAAAATCTTTTTGGTTTTTATGGTTTTATATATATACATATGATACAGGATATGTTAATAGGTACCACCACTATTCATCAACTTCATCTGCCAATTGTTTCAGAGTCTCCGGCGTAAAACTTCGCATTCCCAACTTGTTGATCAGAAATTTAATTCTTTCTCGGCCAAGAGCTTTAGTGAAGATGTCCGCCAGTTGATACTCCGTATTGATAAAGTAAAGTTCGATCACCCCATTCTTAACATGCTCCTTGATAAAGTGAAATCTGATGTCTATATGCTTTTATCTGGATTATTAAACGTTGTTGCAGCATAAGGCAATAGCGCTTTTGTTATCACATTACATTGGAATTTTGTTAAAACCAAAGCCATAGTCGGTAACCTGTGATCTCATCCAAAGGATTTGAGCACAACAGCTGGACAAAGCAATATATTCAGCTTCCGTACTGGATATCGTAGCGCTTTTCTGCCTTTTTGATGACCAACTGATAAGTCTATCTCCTAAAAATTGCATACTACCATATGTGTTATGGCGTGTATCTTGACAACCAGCATGATCCGCATCTGCAAATACTGTTAGAGCAATCAAAGAATCCTTCAGATACCATAGTCCCAGATTAACGGTTCCTTTTAGATATCGAAAGATCCTTTTTACTGCATTTAAGTGCTTTTCGGTAGGTCGAGCCTGATACCGAGCACACATGCATATAGCAAATTATAGGTCAGGTCTACTGGCTATGAGATAAAGTAGGGTGCCTATCATACCACGATAGTGTGACGGATCAACGGCTTTCCCTTCTTTATCCTCATCCAGTTTGGATTTCTCCACCATGGGAGTATCCACTGGGTCACAAGAGTCAAAACCGTATTTCTTTAAGGATTCAAGGGCATATTTTGACTGGTTAATAAAGATGCCTTTGAGACTTTGAGAAATCCGTAGTCCTAAGAAAAATGAGATTTTGCCCATCATTGACATCTTAAATTTTGAACATATAATTTTAGAAAATAGGTGACAAAGTTCAGGTGTAGATGCAGCAAAGATGATATCATCGACATATATTTATACCAAAAGTAGTTCCTTGCCTTCTCTGCGTATGAACAATGTGGGATCCACTAAACCTTTGGAGAAGTCTTGGGATATCAGGAACGAAGACAACATGTCATACCACGCGCGTGGAGCTTGTTTCAACCCATAAAGAGCTTTCTTAAGCTTGTACACGTGATTTGGTTTATCTTTATCCACAAACCCATCCGGCTGGCTAACATAAACTTCTTCCCGCAGATTACCATTCAGAAACGCAGTCTTCACATCCATTTGGTAGACGACCATGTTCATATGAGCAGCAAACACGAGAAAAATCCTTATAGCCTCTAATCTTGCAACCAGAGCAAAAGACTCTTCAAAATTGATTCCCTCCTCTTGACGGTAACCACGAGCCACTAATCAAGCTTTGTTCTTTAGTATACCTCCCAGTTCATCTAGTTTCACTTTGTATATCCACTTCAAAGTAATAACCATAACTTTATCTGGTCGGGGTACGAGCTCCCATACTTCAAGACGTTCGAACTCATTGAGTTCTTCTTGCATTGCTTCAATCCAACAGGCTTGAGTCAAAGCATCTTTATACGTCTTGGGTTCAACAGCAGTGAGGAAAGCATCGTAGTAACAGAAAAGAGCTTGCTCATGTAATTGCAGCCGTGTGGAAACTGGTCTAGCGAGTTTACCGATTATATTTTCAAGTGGATGATCCTTAGTCCATTTGTTATTGTGTTCAGAAATTTGGTGATCAGGATGCACAATTGTATGAATAGAATCCGACGATGAGGATTGATCAGAAGAAACTTCTGGAATTGGGATACCAAAGTACGGATCATTACCCATATGTGCAACTTCAATATCATGATTGTCTTCTTCAACATCGTTAGGAATGACGGGAGGTTGGGTATCGGGTGTTGTTTGAGAGTTACTTGGTGATGGTGCATCTTGGTCAACTATAGTTGTGGAAGGTGAACCGGTTGATACAGTGGGTACTGGAGCTGCTATTTCATCAATTGGAGCAACGACTTCAGGGGCTGGGTGATCAACACTAGGTGGGGGATTGAGTAATTCATCAAACAATGGTTGAAACTACATATCCTAGTCACTTCTCGAAGGTGGTACAAATGGTGTTGAAGGAGGAGGGTTTGACACGAGTCCTGAACTGATTGTTGCAGGAGTCATTTCATGAAGTGCGGGTCCTGAACTGCTGTGTTCAGAAGCCATCGCAGTCAGCTCATCAAATACATGAATTGTCTCAATGATTCGTCTGGTACGCCGGTTGTAAATTCGAAATGCTTTCTTCGTGGGTGCATAACCAATGAAAATACCAATATCAACCTTTGGTTGTAACTTGCCCAGATTCTCACTATCATTCATTGGATAGTAGAGTGCACCAAATACGTGGAAGAAAGATAAGTCAGGAAGTTTGTCATGTAAAAGCTCATATGGTGTTTTACTGTGACGAAGGCGTATGATGGAACGATTTTGGGTGTAGCATGCGGTAGCCACTGCTTCAGCCCATATAAATAACAGAGCTTTTGCATAAATCAACATTGTGCGAGCAGCTTCAATTAGCGTATGATTCCGTCTTTTAACGACATCATTTTGCTATGGAGAGCGAGCTACAGATGTTTCGTGAGAGATACCAACCTTCTCATAATATTCACGTAATGTTTGATTAACAAATTCAGTTCCATTATCTATTCTGATGCGTCGAACATGTACTTTCAGCCGCAGTTGGATCATCTTAAGAAACCTGATTATGAAATCTGAAGCTTCATCTTTTGACCTTAAGAACTTAACCCATGTGAATCGTGAGTAATCATCGACAATGACGAGGATGTAACTCTTTTCATTAACACTTGTGACATGCATTGGTCCACAAAGATCCATGTGTAACAGATAGAGTTTTTCTTGATTAGTGTCTTCAGATTTAGGTTTGTGGGGTTTCTTCTTGCTCTTACCCATTGCGCATGCAGAACACAGATGGTCCTTTTTAAATTTAAGCTTAGGGAGACCTCGAACAAGACCATGTCTAGCTAAATGGTTGATTGCACCAAAGTTTAGATGAGACAAATGTCGGTGCCATAGCCAGGACTTAGTCTTTGAGGCCTTTGACAAGTGACATATGGGAGAGTACACCATCATGTCTCCAAGAGACAGAGTATACAGATTGTTGCCTCTAGATCCAGTCAATAAATCAACACCTTCTAAATTACGAATAAAGCAGGTGTCTTGACGAAAAGCAACCTCAAGGTTCGAATCACAAAAATGCCTAATGAAGAATAAGTTGTGTCCAAGTCCTTCCACATACTAAACCCTTAATATCGTAACATTCCTAATCTGATAATCACCATATCCCAAAATCTTTACCACATGATCATTTCTGAATTTGACTGTACCCAAAAATTTGTTGATGAAATTGGTGAGCTGAGAGTGATCTCTGGTCATATGCTTGGAGCAGCCGGAGTCCAAATACCAGAGGACAATTTGGACGACCTGCATTCATTAAGAGAGGAAGATGGAACATCAGAAATTATGGATCCCCAAGATTTACTAGTTTGTTTAAGAAGATCAATCTCTACAGACTGTGCACATGTGTCTGAAACATTATCCTTACTCCTTAAGTCAACATTTTGTCCTTCTTTCAAAACTTTAACTTGTTCCTTATATCTTTCAAGCTCTTCACAGTTAAGGTATCATTGACACTCTTATTTTCCATATTAGTCTTGGTACAATTAGCTACTTGGATTTTAAGCTGTTCAATCATAAATAATATCAAATCATCTTGTTGTGCAGAGGAGTTAGACTTCTTGAACAGTTGCTTGTTGTTGATTCATCACTTAATAGAATTAAGGAATGATATTGCTATCACTGGTTATTTCAGTCTCTGAATGATTCACAACATTTGACTGTTGAGAAGACGGCATCACCTGCACAGCTTGATTTACCACATTATTATTCATATTATCATGATTGTGTACCTCAGCAAGAGCATCTGAACCATAATGAGATAAATTCGCCATGAGAGCAACTTTGGCAGAGTTGAGTTCGTCACAATCAGAGTCATATGCATCCAAATCATTAGCTTGATAAGCAGCATTGTGAGTAATGATAGTCTGTGTGCTTTGACCTTCAGGAATATTTGGATCTGCCAAAAGCTAGTTCCCTTCCTCATTTAGAATTTGTTCTTGTGCTTGGCTTTTACCAGCAATCTTTCTCCTTAAACCATGAATCATCCCTTTTTCTCTTTGGTTTGGTGCACTGTCTGGACATGTGACCTTCCCCTTTGCAGTTGTAGCAAATAACCGTCCTCTGTTTTCCAGAATTGCTTCCACTTGCTCCTGGAGTGTAAGTCCTTGAAGTACCCGCAGCAAAAGAAGTTTGTCTCCCCTGGAATTGGTTATAGTGTAACTCTTTCCATTATTGATGGTTGCTTGTTGCTAGGGTTAGACGTGTTTCTCAGATGATTATTGTAGTGTGTTAACGGGAGGGACAAATGACAGTCAAAAACGACATAATGTGATTCAATGGCATCAATGGGATCATCACCTTTTATGGAACACTGGAACAATATTAGCCGGGAGAGTTCTTGTTGGGAAATAATTCAAATTGTTGGTTAATTTGGGGAGGATATTCAATTGTGGGATGGGTGATGATGGAAGAATAAACGTGGTGGGGATTGATGATTGAAAATCATTGGATGGGTAAGTTACTGAAAGAGGTGTTGATGATTGATGAGTTGAGTATTGTTGAGACTGATAAGGTGAACCATACTGTGGAGATGGATATGTTGAAGCTGGTGGTTGAAGTTGAGTGTTTTGGTAAGTGTGTTGATGAGTTTGATAAGGTAACTGTGTTATTTGGTGAGATGCAACTAAAGCCCAAGTGGATCGAAGTCTAAAGTTCATGCATCAAACGAACTTCATTTGCATGTCGTTCATGTTGTTCCAAGTAAGCATGAAGCTGATCAACATTGGTAGTATGCAAGTCTTTGACCAACTTAACATCAGTGACGAATTTGCTCCATTCATCAGGAAGTGTGTTCAGAAACTTGGTATTAACTTGAAATTGCTCCAGTGGCATCTTGTAGATGTTCATATCATTGAGTAGCAGTGTGAATCTCAAGTAGTACTCGTGTAACGACTCTCCTTTCTTGTAAGTAAACTTATCAAATTCATCGTACAACTTACACTCTCGTTCTTGCTTTGTTAACGACGTTCCTTGCATGAGCAGTTTAATCTTCTCCCAAAGATCCTTGGCTACACGATGTTGACTCACAAGAGCATAGATTTTTGTTGGAAGGCCTTGGAGAATGATATTAATTGCTTTGATGTCACAATCAGCTTGAATGGCTTCTGCAGGGGTGAGCTCAGTATATTCCTTAAGTCTTGTTACACCATCCACTGTGATTGATGGCCAGACGAGTGGTCCTTTCTCAACGGAAGCAAGGATCATTCTACCATATGGTCTATTCATCATATAAAGTTCCATTATGCTTTTTCATGAATCATACAAATGTTTTTCAAGCATCGGTGGTTTATTGTCACCACCCGAGAGAAGTGATTTATCAGCAAGAGTCGTCATTGATAACGTGGTATCAAAAAGATTACTAATTGATCGATCGGTGGTAGAAAGAAATTGTGTTTGAATGTGTGGTTGTTGAGTCTTGAAATAATTCTTGAAACTACACGGGATTTTACAATTCTCGACAAAACCGGGAAAACAAGTTAATGTTTCACGGGATTTTACAAGTCAAAGAAATAACCGTATAATTTAGAAATTTGAGTTGATAGGTTTTGATTGGAAAGTTACTAGTTCGGTTCTCAAACAAAGTGATTGGTTCGGTTCTCTAACAGACTGACTAGTTCGGTTCTCAAGTGAGTTGATTAGTTTGGTTCTAAGTAAAATCAACTCGTTCGGTTCCAACTAAAATAACTAGTTCGGTTCAAACTAAAACAACTAGTTTGGTTCCAACGAATAACAACTCGTTCGGTTCCAATTAAAGAAACTAGTTCGGTTCCAACTGATGAAAACTAGTTCGGTTCCAACTAATGAAAACTAGTTTGGTTCCAACTGATGACAACTCGTTCGGTTCCAACAAAAACAACTCGTTCGGTTACAACTAAAACAACTCGTTCGGTTCCAACTAAAACAACTCGTTCGATTACAACTAAACCAACTCGTTTGGTTCCAACTAAAACCAACTCATTTGGTTCCAACTAAAACCAACTAGATCGGTTCCACTGGTTTGGTTAACTAGTTCGGTTAACTCGTTCTATCTTCTAGTTCTGTTCCAACAGACAGGACTAGTTCGGTTGTAACTAAGACGAAACCCAAATTTTCAAAACTCAAAAAGACACATTTTTATTGGGTTTTTTGCAAAAAATCTTTTACAACTAGTGTTACTAACCCTATAAGAACAAGAAAAATGACAACTTTAAGGTTTTTAGGCCAAAAAATTTTAAATCAAGATTTTGCTCTTTGTAAAGTTTTGAACACAAATCAAAAGACAAACACACCACTCTATGGCTCTTGATACCAATTGAAGAATACTAGTAATCTTTGATATTATGCAAGAACTAGAGAGAGAAGTGGGTTGGAAAGTTTCTAGAGAGAGAAAGATGATAATATTATTATGTGTGTGAAAATAAGAAATGAAACAACCAACCACCCTCTCCAAGGCATGAAGAGGGTTTATATACTACATACATGGCCGACCATGGGCCTTAACGGGCTTTCCATAGGCCTTGGGCCAGACTAGCTTACTAGACTGATCATTGTAATTGGAGCATTAGCAGCGTATATATGATCTAGTCACTTTATTTAGGTCACTTAACTTGTCTGATAATTACTAGATCTGGAATATAAATTGTCACTTGAACTTCAAGTTCATATTCATTATTGTGAGGATCAACATTTATATTATCTTAATTCATTCCAAATTCCTCGCTGCTCATTCTCCCCCTGGATGAATTATCAATCTCAACATCCTATTTTGTGCTTTGTGGTGGATTTACTATGATATATATCGCACATTTACAATATCTCACATGGAGACTATATGATTTGTGACCAAAAACCATTATAACGGGGATGATTCATTATAAATTGTTGGCAAGATGCCAATTCATATGTTATAACATGCCCCATAAACTAAAACTTTTGTTCTCATAATTATTGGCTTTGCAATCAACTGAAGACGTTTTATAAATGTTTCAATAAAAGCAATTCGCGTATGAACATGGGCTACATTTAAGTTCAACACTTATTCCAATAATTGCCCAATACTTGGAAGTATTCATCACCATTCTCAATAATATAAAACCGAGCTCGTATTTTATAAGTCGAGCCACTAACCATGCTTACTTTAAGTTGTGTATTTGATGATCATTTTAACGATGCATCGATTTTAAAGCTCAAAATGATCTACGTGACGGATGTATAGGCCTACATACATCCCCTTTATATTATTTCCAAAACTTTATAGGAAAAAGTCCTTACTATAATTTGGTGATGATAGATGATAGATGAATAATTAACTTTCAATGAGAACAATGAAATCTATCTTTCAAAAAACTTGTGGTTCTTTTATATATTTCGCATCATCATTGACCCGGGATGGTCCAACCGGTCATGCCACTTACCACAATAATCTTGGCTCATAAACTTACACTTTATGACCACATGTGCTTCAATTGCTTATTATTTTTTTTATAAAAATCGAATATAATGAAGAGCTCATATTTCTTCAATTAGCTCTTTTATTTCTCTCACATACAATTAAACATAGTATTCACATATACTATAAAATTATCAAATAATTAAAACACCATTTATACTAGTAAAGTATGCCATTAATCAATTTACAACTCATTCCTTACAATGTACAATATAGCTAACTCATAACATTCAAATAAAGCGAAATACTTCTAATAGTGTCCACGGGGTAAGAACCCTAAATCTCTAAATGAACGGGCCTCATCCAACATCCCAACACCCCAATTTCAAAAATCTCCACCACATCTCGATCACGATTTTTGTAACTAATTTTCCAACAACAGTGTCTTCTAAAGATCTATGGAAGCTTTGTGATAGGCAAGGAGTGGTTGCAGATGTGTACATCGCACGAAAGTTATCAAAATCAGGTCGTCGCTTCGGATTCGTTCGTTTCATCAAAAACCCAGATCAAGCGAATCTATTGGAAGATCTAAACAAGATCTGGATTGGGAGTCATCATCTGTTTGCTTCAATTGCACGCTTCGATCGAAAACAAAACTCACAACCGAATCAATCTCATCAGAAACAATCGAATAACACTAAACCTCACGAAACGGGTCACGCTAGTCACACAACGGGAGGACGATCTTATGCATCTGTATTGAATGGTAAGGAGGGGACTCAAAAGCCAGTATTGGCTGGGCCAATAACAAAAAATATCACCCTCGAAAACTCTGATTTATTGGAATTATCTGATACTTCAAGTGTAGTTCTCGCAAAGGTAAGGGATGTTCATCTAATAATTAATATTTATCGCGTTTTAAAAAAAGAGGGATTCTCTGATTTCAAGTGCAAATACATGGGGGGACTCTGGCTCTGGATTGAATTCAGCAGTGACGAGTCAAGGTTAAAGTTTCAAAAAAATACGGAGATGGAATTGTATTTTACCCAACGAAAACTTGTTTCACATAATTTCATTCCCGATGAGCGAATGATCTGGATCGAAATAGATGGACTGCCACTCAATGCATGGACTACTAATGCATTTAAAAAGATAGCAGGCAATTGGGGAGAAACGGTTTTTGTAGATGAAGACGCTGATGAAAATATTGCAAATGGAAGGGTATGTATCAAAACAAAAATAAAAACTCACATCATGGATTCGTGTCTGGTTTCTATCAAGGGAGTCAGATACCAGGTTAGAGTTCGTGAGTTTGCAAATTGGGTACCTGATTTTGCTTCACTAGACAACATCTCACAACATGATTATGAATCAGAGGCGTCGGGAAATGATCAGGATATACATAGTATAAACGAGTCACAAGAAGAAGGGGAGATCAATGATAAGAAGGAGCAAATGGGTTACGAAATGAACGCTCCTGGTAAATCGGTGGACTCCTTTGAAGAAGGCGAGATCATTGGTGAATCGGATGATGGGTGTGTCAAGGATTGTATGGGAAAGAAATTGGACGATGATGTTGAAAAAGATATTGAAGATTGTTCTAACAATGTTACTGAGAAATGTGGGGTGGTAAATAATAATATGTCTAATAATGTGGAAGGTGAGATTCTTGAGGATCATTTTGATGGTGATCGTGGTAATGATACCATTGAAGATAATGCGGATGTTAACCCATCGACTAACGTCTCTTTGGAAGTTAATATCCCAGAAGTTGCAAATGATTCTAGCATTGTGTCTCCATCTACGCCCCCGGGTAATGATCTAAACATTGCTAAAGAGTCTTGTTCTACGTGGCTTGATTATGTTGGTCCTCTAATTACTGACGAGCTAGATTCTGAAAAACGCTGGAGCTATAGAGATCCCAAAGGGAATATTCAAGGGTCGTTCTCTCTCGCGCAATTACATATGTGGAAAGATTATTTTCCAAGCGATTTACAGATTTGGAGTTATTATGGCAATGTAAAAGAAACTATTCTCCTACACAATGCATTAAAGAGACGAACAAAGAATGCCGGTTAGATCTCTTTGCATTTGTGGTACGTTTCAACGGGTGTTCGGCTTCGTCCATGGGAGGTCTTTTTTTGCCACTGTGTCTATAAGTTAGCTCTATTTATGCTAAAATTGACAGAATTAAAGAAATAAAAGCTTATTTATTCAACCTACAGTCAATTAAGAACCTCTTTTAGTATCTAAACTTATCTAAACAATTCTTTGAACAATATTAAAGAACAACAAAGAAATCGAGGGTCAATAAGCTGAAGTATTAATCGAAAAATGCTAAAAGTAAAGACTTGAATACACACCTGTGAATGTAGTCTCTGAACCATAGAGTCACTCATGTTGAATGAGTGACCTTTTAATCATAACCTAAGGCACCTTGCCTCTAAACCTTGAGCTTTAAGCTCAATAAGCTTTATTAGCTTATTACCTCCTTGTTGCTTCCAAAGTTGGATGAACTTGAATGCAAATGAACTTTATTGAATCAAAATAAGCAAAATCAGTATCTAGAAAGGCTTTAACCAAATTTGAACTTATGAACAAGTATAAGCTCAAATGAGCTTATAAGAGCTTATTAATCTGACAGAACAACTTAAATTTTGTCCAATGAAAAACACTTGACTACGTAAAAACTGTAATTATATTGCTAAAAATATGAATTAAGTTACAAGCAAAATAAAAAGGTATCAATTAATTCTAAAAGCTGCATTTGCAAACTAGAGAAAATTGCTTAAAAATAAAGAAAAATTACACTCGCTTAAAAAACAAATTAACTACGTTACTTGTACGACTACTCCGTTTTCTTCTTCTTTTATAACTGAGTCTTCAAACCTTTGTGTTTGTTGTGTGAGAGCAAGACAGAAAACAATCTTGGCCATTGATAGTCATCTTGTGCTTCTTTTGAACTAATACCCGTCGTTGGATTGACCTTGAAAAGAGTGGATGCAAATAGGAATTAGGGGTTTAGTGAGGTGAGGAGGGGTGATTGGCTCCATGGGGACTTGGGGTTACAGGATAAAGCGGGAGTGGAAGAACCCACTGACTTGTTGGGAGATTGAAATGGCGGAGAAAAAATTAAAGGAGGCTTAGTGGTGACAGGGCAAGTTTAAGGTAATGGCACTTTTAACCCTCATGGACATAATATTTTTGCATCCATCTTTCCTTGTTGTGTTAAAACTTTTGGCGGGTCTTGCGCAAAACAAGTCTCCCCAAGAGTTATTTCATTCTTTTGCAAGATTCGTCCCTTGGTGTAATAAGGATATAGGGCTTGACAGTTTTTGGCCCTTTGTGGTTTACTTTTGCTCAAATGGCAGTTTGCTACCCCTCTCCTTTTTCTTTTCTCATTTCCTCTTAATAATATATAAAGGTTTAGAGAGTTTGGGCAATTTCAAACCCTTATAACTTATATATTCTTAGACCTCTTGTTGACTTTTTACGTTCGGGATACTTTGACTTGGGGTTGATTTGACTTGACCAGTTGACTTTTCTATTGACTTTTTGACTTTGATTGACGTTTCGAGGCGTCAGATTTTGGCTGTCTTTCACAGTCTTTTCCAGTTTCCGAGTTCGTTTTGTCGTTTTGGCTTCGTTTTTTCGTCCTTGTCTCTCTAGTATCCGTTCCTGCCTAACACAATTTAAGCAAAACAAGCGTAATATTTGGCATTTTAAACTCTGTTTTTGGTTATTATTACTCGTTGTTAAAGGTAAAAGGTATGTGTAATTTAGCAAATACTCAAAATCCCCCATACTAAGGTATTGTCGTGTCCCTCTAAGCAATGTTTATGAAGGAAACATTACGAAAACTAAGAGCTCGAAATCCCCCCTGAAATAATAACTTTTAAAAGTAAGCTAAGTTTCGTCAAGGGAAACTAAAGAATCAAAAAGCTACGACAAGTCCCCGTTCTTGCACCATTTTTTTATTTATACACTAACTATTCCTAATATTTTTGGATTTTTCTTTTTCTTTTCTCGACTACCTGTTTGACTTCCTTTATTATATCAACTTTGGGATCATAGAATGAGAAACGTCCATAGAATAATCTACGGATGTCCTGACGGATAAATTCATCGTCCCCGATTTTTCACTAGTTCCAAACCTCTCGCAATGAACAAGATCATTCGTCAATATAAAGTCTAAAGCTAAGCACTCGTTACTTATTGACTTGTGAACACTTTTAAACCTCCAAACATGAATGAATGATTTAAATGTGTGTACCTCACTTCACTCAACATAAGATCAACTTATGTCCATAGTCGTGATTCAAGGATGAATTCATGACTCAAACAACAACTTACATTCAGGACCTTGTAACTTGATTTTAAAGAACGAATTTTTACTGTATAACTTTTTCAACATCTTGTCATCATTATAGAACATAATTCTTCAAAGCTAGAATGCGTTGCTTATGTTGACACTACATAGAGCCTCGCTCTCTAAGTAGGAGATCACAACCAACGACCGTGTATCTTAGTTTTAAACCCTCCCCCCGTTGCTAGCGGTAGTGAGAAATCTCTAGCAACACCTTCTCGCTATACATGGCGCTCAAGGATAAGGTGTACTTAGTCTTGAACCCCACACCTAAGTAACCGCCGCTTCCTGGTGGAGCATATCACACACACATACAAAAACAACCAAATCCTAGAAAGTAAAGATGGCTAGTTTGAACCCCACCCATGTATAGCCGGAGTGGGCTATCACGACACATCATTTAACTTGCGCCATAGAATCTAAGTAATGCTTCATTGGCAACATTTAAATATTCATGCATTTTTGCATGTCGTTCTTCAATTCATGAGCTTCTTTGGCGAGTTTAACTTTCGTCTATTATTGGGAACAGAAAAAATCTCGTTTTAAAGAATCAAGTTTGCAGATTTGCTCTGCTTGTTTCTAAAAACATGTGATGACTTAGCTTAATGAATTGAGCACCTGTATATTAGGCGGATTAGAAGCTAATGGGAGAACAAAGCACAAGTTACGCATTATGACAAGAAAGATATCATGCTCAGCACAAACTCACTAATATTTAACTCCTATCACTTCTTGTTCTTCACCTTATAAAATTGCAAGCAATCGAATTCGTGAAGCTTAGCCTAAAAGTGTAAGATTTAGAATCTAGCTAGGGCGCAACCGCCGAGAAATCTCGAGATCAAAATTATTCTCATTCTACCCATTAGGAAAGTCAAAACTGTGACAAAACACTTATTTTATTTTTGAAAATTTTAAAAATTTTCAATTTTTTTGGTATTTTTGCAAAAATTTGGTGGTAAAAACGGGATTACGTGATAACAACAACTTCCGCAAAAATCGAATCGAAGGATCCCCACCCAAACTAGAACTAAACATCAGTCCTCGATGTTTCAAAGGGGAGTTCCCTACGTTAAATCTATAGGCCGTTTTTTTTTTTTTATGAAGTGTGCCAAAAGATAAAACGTTAGTCGATTAGATTTGGATACTGGATTCCCAAAATGAAGCTGAGGATGTGAAACTCTTGTGGATACTGCGAGCACGAGAGTCTTCACAATCCGGGAAATCCTGGACATACAACACAAAGCACACAAAACATGGACAAAACACGGGAAATGGTAGAGGCGAGCCTCATCACAACACAAAACACTTATTAGCATAAAGAAAGAAGATAGACTGGATAAGCATGGGTTGCCACCCACGAAGCGCCTTGTTTTACGTTAACGAGTTCACAAGCTTTGACTCGACCCCGAATTCCATTGGTCCCATGGGGAAGCAATGACGATAAAATCATCATCGGACGTTCTTCAAGTTGTTTTGGATAAACATTGAATTTCATGAAAGTTCCACTCCGATGAGATACATTCGGCATAAAAGAATGAGTACTTTGAATGCCGGATCAAAAATGTATCTTCAGTTCACTGGTGGAGAGAAGATATGGAGGGACAACGGGATACGTGAGAAAAGCAAGAAAGATCCATACAACATAAGCGAAGAGAGAAGATTGGTCATCCTCAAGTGGTACATTCACATTAGTCGTAGAAGCATTCTTACGAATCCCGGGGTCAATAGAAGTCAAATCTCCCGGTCCGGGCCCCCCCCTCAAATCCCCTTTTTTTTTAAAAAATTGAACATTCCAAGTTCCGGGAGGCATGATGTTAGCTGATTCATCGGCGAACTCCTCATGATTAAAGTCACTCCTATCGACAGGAAGGAACTGAGCCATTGTTCGACAAGATCAAGATAAACGAATCATATGATGAAATATCAACATGAAGTATAGGTCAGCCACAACTCTCACCGTTCAAATGATCGTATCCAACCGTAGAAAGCTTTATAATCATAGAAGAGATAATCTCGGAATGAGTAGTGGACTGCACTACTAATCTCTCTAGACTATAGCGGGAAAGTTCAGATTCGGAGAAACAAGAATTATCAAAGGTGTTATCCTCCTCCAAGAAAAGATTAGAAATGTTGAGGTAGACTTGATCACAAGTTCACTCGGACAGATGGAGTGGGATTATCTCCTAATGAATCGATCTTCAAGCAATAAAAACTTGACATCTCAACAATTTTTCACGAAGGATATCGTCTTTGATTGTTAAAAGAAATGTCATCAATTCTAATCCTTCTCCAAAACTCCGAATAACAGATCCTCCACCACCTCTAAGCTGACGATCTCAACATCGGGAGGTGATGCATCGACATATTCGATATCCTCACCGTAGGGAGAATCGTCATCACTCGAAGAATTATCATCGTCAGAATTGACAACAATCTCAGAATGTTCATTGAGAGCATTAAGAGGGGTGGTATTTTCACAAAGAGGCACATCACACACATTGTCAGGAATACCCTCGGACTCACTTGGGATTGGGACAAGGTCCTCAACACTAGACTTTTATGAATCGTCTCCCGATTCCGTTCCGGTGTAGTGTCAAGAAATGCTTGTCCCCAACTTAGAGAGTATAAACGGCTCCTCGATTTGTAAAACGGTGTGATTGAATGGTATCGTCTTCGTCATCATCTAGCAAATGGCGAACTCTTCCAAGAGATACGACCTTTAGCTCTTGCTCTTCCGCAATTCGCCTTTTCTTCTTCCTTCTTCTTTGTATAACTTGACCAACCAAACACGTAGGTGGTCATTTTGTTCCCTAAGCTTATTTTGAGAACATTTTAAGAAGGTCCATTTGAGAATTGAAGAATTGGATGATTCTGACGGTATAATTGCGGGGGTTGAACTTGGAGTCAAAACCAAAGAATTTGAGTCTCATAGCAAGAAATTTTTGCTCATGATAAGTCTTCATTCATTGGTTGACATTGGAAGGTTTCATTATAGACCTCCCGCAATTTTCACACTCAAGGATATTGTTTGTGAAAACCTGGTGAAGTTGGTGAAATAATCAAAGTTTGATTGAAACACGAGGTCCTGATTGTAAGACCAAAACGAGACTGATGTAAGACAATCTTTTTTTAGGATTTATTTTTTTTTTTTGGGTTTATTTATTCTTACGTAACCGAAAATGAGAATCGTTCCACGTATCTCACAAGAGTATGACGTATTGGGATTGTGGTAGGTTTGAGGTTTGGCAACACTTGGAGATCTGTTAGATAGAGTACGTAGAATTTGAAACATTGGATTTCATGTGCCTTTCCAACTTATTACAATAAAAACAAACTCCATTCGTATTCTATTGCACCCACATTGTTGGCATGTACGAAACAGACATTGTTGTTGCAAACTATGCAAGTTTGTAGGGGCTCATCAATGAGTTTGATTTTCGGCATGGTTCCGGATTGGAGATAATCGGAACTCTCGGGTAGGCAATTATTAACCGTATCTTTAGCGCACCGTTCCCCACAAGACTACAAGTGCATTTGTCGACAACAAAGATTCATCTAAACCGAATTCTATACCGCACTCGTGACAACAATGGTCAATGTGATAGACCTGGTGAGGGAAATTTTCAACCGGGTTGTGTTTGGACAAACAATGGCTCTCGCAGAGCATTAACTATCGTTGTATTGTCGTCGGATGACTCGAAGTGTCTTGGAAGTCTTTGAAAATATCTTTTGCCCACACACAGTTGTAAACAAACTTCCCTAAACTTCTTTCGTAAAAGAGCACATCCTTGACAAATACCGACGCATCCACCTAGGGTTTCCACACCTTGCACATCTTGCACAATTTCGAGTGTGGGGTTTGTTTTAGAACAAGAATCTTGTCTTCAAGACCCTAATTTGACACAACAAAAGTCTGCAGTGTACAAAACTTCCACAAGTCCGCGCATTCTTAATCGCGTAAAACCGGATTTCAAAAAGATAATCGAATGACGTCATAAAGAATTAAACATTATGAGGATAGAAAAGAATTAAATGATACGAAAGAAAATGAAGATTAGTGTGGTTTTTCCATTAAGTCATAATTATTTAACGACAAATATAAAGACATCTACTAACCAATGTCAACTCGTTTCACGGTAGCTCTTTAAAAGACAAACGCACAAAGGAGCGGAGGAGCGGGAAAGCGCAAAGCTATTAAAAACCTTCTCCTTTCGGGTCGTAGTTCCTCGGAACAACCCTCCTTATACCCCTCTAGAGTTTGTTCTATCAATTTAAAGGTGAGCCGTTTTGCACAAGTGAACAAAGGCGAATTTTAAATCTTTTGTCGAGTTGGAACCCAACAAGTTCATCTCTTACCCGTAAGTTATATTATGAAAATCCCATCAGTTGGAGAATATTAGATTGTGGTATTTTACCCAAGTTGTGTATTTTTTTATTTTTTTTATGGACAATGTTTGTATATTTTTGGTTTGTCTTTGGTTTTATCTGAATAATTAAACTAATTAACGAAAATGAAAAATATTTTTGTTACCTTTTTATATTTTTTATAAAAGAAAATATTCACATATTCAAACACAAACTGACAAAACGTAACATAAATCCGTTTCAATTCACAGCCTCACCGCGGCAACGGCGCCAAAAATGGATTCGAGAATGTTACACTATATATATTAGTATACTAATAGAAAAAATAAAATATATATAAATCCTAAAAAAAACAACAATCATGAAACCGAGAAGTAGTATACGATTGTTTACCGGGTCGTTTATCCCAACCGAGGGCTGGACTGGAAACAAAGCGATACAGTCGACAAGATTTGAGTTTGAGAAGGAGAGATTGAATTGAAAGTGTGGGAAAAGTCAATTATACCATAACAAATAAAAACGTTTAAGAAAAACCTAGAAATTACGAAATTTAACTAGAAAACGAGAGCCCGAAGGGGGAAAAACCTAAAATCTTTAAAAATAACCCTACGAAGAATTTTTCACTTCTAAACTACTCTACGGGACAAATAACGAAGAATAAAAAAGACTAGACCGAAAAAACGGAGTTCGTTTGACCCAAAAACGAGTCATAGAGACAAAAGACCCACCCGGTACCGTTCTTTTAAAACAGGAAAAGTTTGTATAAAAATGACCCTAACGAACATTTTTGTATTTTTCCTACAAACTATATGAAAAAGAAAATTTTCTAAAAAGCAAAAAGGTTTTTCTGATCTATTTTTGTTATTTTTTATGAATTTTTAAAACTTTTAACTAAATTAAATCATAAAAAATATTAAACTATTTCGAAAAATTCTGAATTTTTTTCTAAAAATACTTTACCCTATAAAGATCCTACGAAAAATAGAAAAAGCAAAATTGGCTTAAAGAATAAGCCCGAAAATAAGCTTATACAGCTTATTAGCTTATAAGCCGAAAAAGACTATAAATACACAAGCCCTTGGGACTATAACGAAAAAGTCCCAAGGGCCAGCGTAAAGTGGTGTAAAAGGGGTTTGTATCGAGAGGTCACGGTTCGGTCCTTCTCACCCGGACCTCTCGTCTTTTTCCCGCTTTTTTTTATTTTTCCTAAAAGTCAGGAGAAATTGTAAAAGAGGAAAGTAAAGGGTAGGTGGATAGACGTTACAGAAATTTACACTTATATGAAAACGGGTACCCCTGAACTTTGGGAAAAAATACAAAATAGACCTCGCGACTTGGCTTATTTTTGGCTTTTTTAAAAATTGAGATTCAGCAAAAACTTAAAACTACAAACTTATAAAGGAGCTTATTCTAAACAACTTTAATAAAGGCACTTTCTACTTTTGTTCACTAGATAAGCTAGAAAATGAGCTTTTAGTTCTGTTCACAGAAACTAGAGGTTTAAAAGCTTTTCTAAAAAAATGGCTTATTTCAAGCTTATTACTAGATGAAAATGAAAAACAAAAGAAGCTATAAGCACCCTAAGATGTGTACTAGGTAAATCTAAGAAGTATTTAGCTACTTGTTAACAAAAATTACAAGATTTTTGCTACTTTGAAAAAGGCAAGTATAGGCGTAAACTGTTTTGAACTCTCTTTCTAATTCAGCTGAAACAGCTTAATACTAAACCTTAAAAAGCTGAATAATTGGAATACACTTATCTAGGAATATATGAACTACCTAGATAAAAGGTTTTTCAAAATTGAAACTAGAAAATGAAAATCAAAAAGAAATACGCTAGAAATCTAAATGCTGGCTATACTACTTGTGCAGCGGCTAAAATACTCAGCTAGTCTCTAATAGCTTAAAATTGACATACAAAGAGCTTCTATCTAGATAAAGCGAATGAGTATTATTAGTGTGCTAAATTCTAAATTCTAACCACTAACTTTAAAAGCTAAATACACACTTAGAAAAGTTGACAGGCAACAACAGTATCAACTTTGTTGCTTTGATCATAAGCTTGACCAAATGATGGAATGCAGGCTAAGTTTCTGTACTCATAAACTCCATGACCACTCTCTATATTATTTAAACCATGCTAGCTAAAGTTTAAATCTAAAATTCATTTAAATCTCCTAACTCTAATTCTCTTGACCACGTGAAAACGGCCCTGGTGCAAAACAAAACTTGTTTAGCACTAATTTTAAATTTCTACAAACTACTCATTCCTAAATCCCTATTTAAAACTTGTTAATACTTAATTACTCAACTAGTAACAAGATCTGGACAGAATGTTGTTGACTTTAAAGGTCAAATTAAGCTTGTACCAAACACTCTTTATTAAAAACTGTCAAAACTAAAATACACTTAAAATCTTTTTTAAAGCTATGATAACTAAAACATTTTATCCACTTCTACTTTAACTAAACTAAATGATGCTATTTAAGCTTTTAAACCTAACACTTATTAGTAAAGTATTACAGCCACTTTGTCTACTACTTATTATGCTATACATTGACATATGAAATATAACAAAAAAAAAAGAAAAAAAAATAAAAAAAAAAAAAAATAAAAAATAGTATTAAAGGAAATAAAAGCTTACTTATTCTAACTACAATCAACTAAGAAACACTTTAGTATCTAAACTTATCTAAACAATTTTGAACAATATTAAGAACACAAAGAATCTAGGCAATAAGCTGAAGTATTAAGCTAAAAATGCTAAAAGTTAAAGACTTGAATTTAAACCTGCTGTATCTCTGAACGCATAGGCCACTATTGTTGAATGAGATCACCTTTATCAAAATCCTAATGGCAAACCTGCTCTAAAACTTAGCGTTAAGCTCATATAAGCTTTATTAGCTTATCTCACCATACTCCTTGTGTGCTTTTTCCAAAGTCTCTGGATGAACTTGAATCTAATGAACTTTAATTGAATCAAAATAAGCAAAAACATATCTAGAGACAGGCTTTAAAGAAACAAATTGAGACTTAATGAACAAGTATAAAAAGCTACAAATGACTATACATAAGACAATATTAATAGTAGAACATGCTTTAAATTTTGAAACTGAAAAACACTTGACACTTAAAAACTGAATTATATTGCTTAAAATATTAAGTACAAGCTAAAATAACAAAGGTACAATTAATTAAAGCTGAATTTGCAACTAAGAGGCAAAATGCTTAAAAATAAAGAAAAACTCAAAAAATCTCTACAAGCTAAAAAAATTAACTACTATACAGACTACTCCTTTCTTCTTCTTTTATACTAGTCTTCAAACCTTTGTTTTGTTTGTGTGAGAGCATACAGAAAATAATCTTGGCCCGATTGATAGGCCATCTTGTGCTTCTTTTGAACTAATACCCAGTCGTTGATGACCTTGTGAAAGAGTGGGATTGCCAATAGGATTATGGGTTTAGTGGAGGAGGAGGGGTATTTGTCCATAGGGGACTGTGGGGTTACAGGTAGAAACGGGTGGAGAAAACCCGGTGACTTGTTCTTATTATTGGGACAAACATTGTAATTAGAGCATTAGCATCGTATATATGATCTAGTCACTTCATTTAGGTCACTTAACTTGTCTGGCAATTACTAGATCTGGAATATAAATTGTTCCTTGAACTTCAAGTTCATATTCATTATTGTGAGGATCAACATTTATATTATCTTAATTCATTCAAAATTCCTCGCTGTTCATTCTCCTCCTGGATGAATTATCAATCTCAACATCCCATTTTGTGTGTTGTGGTTGATTTACTATAATATATATCGCACATTTATAATATCTCACATGGAAACTATATGGTTTGTGACCAAAAACCATTATAACGGGGAGGATTCATTATAAATTGTTGGAAAGATGCAAATTCATGTGTTATAACATGCCCCATAAACTAAAACTTTTGTTCTCATAATTATTGGCTTTGCAATCAACTGAAGACGTTTTATAAATGTTTTAACAAAAGCAATTCGCGTATGAACATGGGCTACATTTAAGTTCAACACTTATTCTAATAATTGCCCAATACTTGGAAGTATTCATCACCATTCTCAATAATATAATTTGGAAAACCAAGCTCGTATTTTATAAGTCGAGCCACTAACCACGCTTACTTTAAGTTACGTATTTGATGATCATTTTGATGATGCGTCGATTTTAAAGCTCAAAATGATCTACGTAACGGATGTATAGGCCTACATACATCCCCTTTATATTATTTCCAAAACTTTATAGGAAAAAGTCCTTACTATAATTTGGTGATGATAGATGATGGATGAATAATTAACTTTCAATGAGAACAATGAATTCTATCTTTCAAAAAACTTGTGGTTCTTTATATATTTTGTATAATCATTGACCCGGGATGGTCCAACCGGTCATGCCACTTACCACAATAATCTTGGCTCATAAACTTACACTTTATGACCACATGTGCTTCAATTGCTTATTATTTTTTTATAAAAATCGAATATAATAAAGAGTTCATATTTCTTCGATTAGCTCTTTTATTTCTTTCACATACAATTAAACATAGTATTCACATATACTATAAAATTATCAAATAATTAAAACACCATTTATACTAGTAAAGTATGCCATTAATCAATTTACAACTCATTCTTTACAAGGTACAATATAGCTAACTCATAGCATTCAAATAAAGCAAAATACTTCTAATAGTGTCCACGAGGTAATGCAAAAATGATAGCACCAGGATGAAGGCAAACTATAAACTTTAAAGTGCAGATCAAGTAGAAATTAGATGCTACTTATTATTAGACTTCATACGAATAAATTAGGGAACTTCAGGATCATGAATCAACATGATAAAACATGTAATGCATGGTTTTATCGAAAGTGACGTTGTCATAATAAAACTCTAATTATGCAAAACTAGACGCCACATGCCAGTACGCTATTATATAGCAGGTTATACGTCATTTAATATTAACAAACTTTAATTAAGATATTGATGTTATTTTATCCGATTCTCTTGAAAGGAATGATAATAGAACTTGGGGTCCTCTTTCTTTTACATCGTAACTTGAGGTTACGATATTAATTCTTTTAAAAAAATCATATTAGAACTTGATGTTCTAATTATAATTTTTTTCTTTAACATAACATGTGGTAATGTTATTTTGATTTATCTCTTTTTAGTCGTAATAGAACATTTATTGTAAACAAAAAAGAGAGTTTAAGAGATTAACAAGAAAATAAAATGCAATTATCGATAGTATTTAGGGAATATAAATTCATTAATCACAATAGGGCCCATAAAATCTCTGTCAAATAAAAAAATCTTTTGAATAACTACCTTCTAAATGTTTAGGTTATTTTGTGATTATCAAAAATCGATTGCTTAAGAAGAATATTGTAATTAAACCTTTCGTAACTTGTGAGTAAATTTATGCAACATTCAAAAAAAATCATGAGGTATTACCCCTTAACTACCATTAAAAATCACAATCCACATTTGTTTATTATTCAGCTTTAAAGTATGCTCATCCCAATTCACGAAGTTCTCTAATTTACGAAACATAATTTTATTCTTCTCTTACAAATATAAAATTATAGAACAACAAGTGTAAGTTAAATGGCATTCGTATTTATTTAATAGATTTATAAACATCAGTCGTATAAAATTTGAATATTTAAGGAACTTAAAAGAAAAAAACAAATTTTATTTTTTAGATTCGATAGCATTATTTTGCCTTGCAATGAGTCTAAAAACAAATCCATGGGTTTTCTTATTAAGCCCTAGGCAATCACCACAAATACATATATTATTGTGTTTATATATATTGAACTGGTAACACGCGATGCATGCATCAACACACTTTAGAATGAGAAAATTTTAAAATCCAAAACAACGTTAAGACATGCAATTCGCCAAATAAAATATATATTCAGGTGCAACAATACAACTTTGATATAAATAATAAGATATATTATAAACCTTATATTCAAAATAAAATAATAACAACAAATAGTATATACATAAATACCAATCAGTTGGGCAAAACTAATAAACGTCAAGTTGGTTAGTTAATATTTATAAAGAATCATATTACAAGTTAATATATATTTTTTTAATTGATCCAATATCATGATATATACCAACGATTAAATACCAACAAGTAACACATAATCAACAAACACTTATGTTTTGTTTTATTCGTATTTTATTATATGTTCAGTACTACCAAGCCACATTCGCCATACACACGTATCTTATTTTAAGTTTAACATAGCAATAAAGTCATACAAAAAGTATCAGGTAACACAAAAAATCATAACCAATGATTCAATAACATAGAACGAGCATCAGACGTACCGTGGATAATGAGAGAAAAGAAAAACAATAATAAAACTTTAGAGCGTCCTGATAACGTGTTGTGAAACAATAAAGTAAAGAACAATAAACAATAACAAGAAGATAGAGAGAATAGATAATTGTATTATTTATCTCACAATGGACGTATGTATTTATAGATACAAGATGGAGTATTTCACAGGATACAATTCTAATAAGATAACTACCAATAATAAAAGATATGGACATCCATTACTTATTTATCCAAAATAATTTAAAGTTAAATTTTTGAGTTTTATTAAATTTGGGGAAAAAATGCTAAATATGGTGAATTCAGATTTTAATTAAACTAAATTTTGAAATTTTTTTATAGATTATAACTTTAAACAATAATAAAAAATAATTATATTTAAAACATTTGACTCGAAGTGAATAAATAAAAGGAGTTGATTGACACACTCTTATTTTATTAGTTTTGTTATATACTACGTGATACGTGATTATAATTTTTTTATTTTGTTAGTTTTGTTAACACATATTTTGATCCCTTTTTTTCCCGATGATATTGCTTCGGTTTTGTTTGTGTGTATTCGGATCATCATCTTCATCATTATCAATATACACATTCACTGAATAAAACGCCCCGTTTTGAGTGTGTGCTACAGTAACGGGCTGCCCCATTTTGGGCCAGCCCAATTTTGTTTTTTTTTTTGTTTTTTTTTTGGTTTTTTTTTTTTTTTTTTTATAATTTGTATGCACAAAGTAGGAGTTAAAAAAAATATTACAAAAGTTCTGATTTATTCAGATAAAAAAATACCCGCGGAAACATCTTCGATACCTAATAACTTTAAAATAACCGATATGGTCACAAACGTACAACCCATTATATTAAAAAAAAACCCATATAGCAAAAAAAAAAAAAAAACAACACTTTAAACATGAGGCCCAACACATAAGCCATATAAATTTATTTTTTTACTAATATACACATTTGTCGACACTGAATAAAACGCCGCCGTTTTGAGTGTGTGCTACAGTAACGGGCTGCCCCATTTTGGGCCAGCCCAATTTTTTTTTTTTTTTTTTTTTTTATAATTTGTATACACAAAGTAGGAGTTAAAAAAAATATTACAAAAGTTCTGACTTATTCAGATAAAAAAATACCCGCGAAAACATCTTACGAATACGTAATACCTTTAAAATACAACCGATAATGGTCACAAACTAAACCATTATATTAAAAAAAAAAACCAATAGCAAAAAAAAAAAACAACACTTGAAACAAGAATGCCTAACACATAAAGCCATATAAATTTATTTTTTTACTAAGATAACACATTTGTCGACAAACGTAGCCAAAAATTCGCATAAATGTGGCTCAAAGTAAAAAAAAATACAAAACGTCCCCTCAACTTTTAACTATCTTCGATTATCCTTACAAAAAAAAATTTGGTGCCGTAAAAAAATTAACAAAAAAAACACACAATTTTTTATTGTTCACAAACTATTTTTACATTCACGGCCCACAAAAAAAATAATATCGAACCGTCCCAAAAAAAGAAAATATTCGGGAAAAAATTAACCCGTCCCAACGCAAATTTTTTTTTCCCGAATCGTACAAAAAAAGGAAATATCCGGGAAAAATTAGCCAAAAAATAGCCTAAAATCTGCCCAAAGTAAAAAAAATAAATAGAAAACGGACGCCTCACCTTTATAACTATTTATCGATTTTCTTACACAAAAAAAAATTCCGTAAAAAAATTTAACAAAACCATCCCTAAAAAAAGAAAATATTCGGGAAAAAATTAGCCCGTCCCAACGCAAATTTCCATCTTCGTTTCTTGAATTGCAATAAAATTAAGTTTATTATTATTAGATAACTCCTTTACCCACTCCTTTTGATCCCTTATATTTTGATCCCTTATATTGCTTCGGTTTTGTTTGTGCGTATTCGGATCATCATCTTCATCATTATGATTATTGATAGTAATTAAATGATGGCATTAAAGCTAAAATGATTATTACCAAGAATGAAGATATCAGAATATAAAATTTACGAGACATAATTATTTGGATTAATAAGCTTTTGATTTGCAAAATTTACTACTTTTTCCGTTTAAAAAAAAAAGCGTCTATAAACAATAACACTACGATTTATAATATCTCCAAATAAGGCGGATTTGACATTACATATATTTAAGAGTAAATTAAGCAAAGTGGTGTATTATTAGTTTTTTGTAGATAAAACAAAAATATAGTAAACACTTTTTATGAGAAGGGCGAGTTGTATAATGCACTTTTTTGAATAGAGTAGTATATGTGTTGTAGATCTAACAAAATGTACAAGTATGAAATAGTGAACTTATTCACTTTTTTATAAATCTCTAATTTTAATTTATATGTTTATATCTACACATTCATGTGCATTTACTCATATACTGAAAGTCAAAGGATGATCACTGTCTTTACATTCAATTTAAGTGATTTTATATATCACAACATTTTTGGGTGTATGATATATCATCAAAGGTTCAACACTTCAACACTTTATATTTGGAATGTTTTATTTTGGTTAATAATATCGGAGTAGTTATTTTAGAAGATGCAAAAACTAATTTGAATTAAGTGAATCGCAAAAGTTAATGATTTCTTTTTTGTACACATTGCAGTGAATCATTTCTTTTTGTTTGCTCGTTAATATTAAGGATGGTGCTACTGAGGAGGAAGTTAAATTGTTGTACATGGAACCGAGGAATCAGCAATAGTATGGACTTTGATCAACCACCCGACAGTAAGTTCCTTTCCTTTTGTTACAAATCAGCTGAAAATCATGAATATTATCATTTGCTTACTGCCGGATCGCTATAAGAAGCTTATGCCTGCCATAAAAAGTGTTTAATTGGTATAATAATATGTTTAGTCTTAAGGTAATGCTTTGATGATTTAGAAGTAAAAACTGAGACATTGGCAAGTATCATAACAGCTCCTACTGTAATATCATTTTCATAACTACCCACATCAAGGACTTTGTAGTGTATTGTTTCAGGTACTGTACCCGATAGATCTTTCAGGGTCACATTTAAATCTCCAAGAGCATTCGGATAACAAGACTCACAATGCCAACAACTTGTTCCAAGTTTTCTCTTTTTAAGAAGTTGCTTGATGTCTCCTAAACAACAGATACAAAGTCCACCAAAAGCACATTCACATAGTTAGTGACGCTAAACCCCGTCCACGTTTTAAAAACAGCATCCTCACCCACAATCCTCAACAACTTTCTGCATATTTATTCGTTGTGTGACATTAAAGCGCCCATCCAGATCAAGAATTAATACATTTTCTTAAGCACTTGAGCTCGCTAACAAGACTCCGCAGGACCGGTATTATCCTAACTGTTTGGGGTTGAGGAAGAGTGGTTCAACACATAGTCGATTATGAGACATGAACAACCACCGTCATGACCGGTATTAGGTAACTTGGATTTGGGGTGTACGGAGATGGTTCAACTGTCGCTATAAGACGAACGCAAAGAACAGGTGTTAAATGGAGCATCAGAACGTCTATATCAAGACTGTATTCCCATGGATCATTTTCATTAGTGAAATTGGAATCCATCTGGATAGTTGGATAAGAAGTTGTGTGATATAATGAGAAGATGGTGGGGGGTATTTATAACGAAAAACTAGCCGTTGGAATTCAAAATTTGAAAATATAATAACGGAATTTAAAATACAATACTTTAATTTAAATATTAAATTAAAACAACATTACACTAAAATAGTTTCTAGTTTATTAATCTGACGACTCGTAATCTGAATCAATTCTCATCACCCCAAATTCCATAAAGTATTCATCATCATCAGCTTGTTTTTGCCTAATCTTCTTCTCCCGTGCCTTTTCATCCATTGTTTGTTCTTCTAATGTTTCTCTTAAGGCTTCTTCATGTAGATGTAGTTGATGTAACTCTTCCGCAGTAAGGTATACATCACCAATTTCATGTGTCTGTGATGACGAACCACCTATATAGGTTTCTGAGCGGTGGTTGTATTTTTCATGTATCCAAGCTAACTTAGCATTCATTTGTTTTTCTAGTTTTGCCGCCTTTCAGTACAAGAAAGTATTTACTCGTACGATTTATTCAGAACCTTCTTTTTAAGAAAAAGTGTCCCCCCCCCCCCCCCCCGATCAAAGCACGGCTCTTTTGTGGAATGTGATTACATTTCTCGTATGCTTTTCTAAGATCTTCTTTAGTTGTGCATGCATTATCAAATTGCAAGGCTAAATTCAGAATGGCTTTATGATGAACCATATCTTAGTCAATTTGTTTTTGAATCAAAGCTTGGATTTCATCGTCGCTATGTGGTATCGAACAAGCCATTTAAAAAAGATAATGAAAGTGTATAAAATGTATGTGTTTTGTGATTAAAAATAGTATAAAAAGTGAGATTTTATAGTGAATGGGGGATTGTTTTTTTTTTTTAAATAAAAATATAAAAGAAAGAGTTAATTTTTTTTTAATACGAAATCTTCCTCCAATTGTAAGGTCGTGCAGAAGACCCTAACTTTGCAAAGGTTGGGGGTGACCAGGTCCTTCTATTCGATCGGCGAAGTGAGATGTGACCAGTCCTCTTTTTATTGAACACATTTGGCATCGAACAAATGCAAACTAATTTACTGTAATTTTTTATCTTCCGTAATTTTTTTTCGGTCTTTTCTTCAGTGTATTTTTATTTCCGTATTTTAGTTTGTAATGTTTAATTATTAATATAATGTTTTTTTTTAAAAGTTTTTGTTCGGTCGCCTGAGCGGTCACCACTACGGGTGTTTGATCACTGTGTGGTCTAGGAGAGAGAAAGCTGAGTTGACGCTGACGTGGCGGTGTCCTCTGCAGTCACAACTACGTTTAGCTGAATCGCAAAAGTTAAACAATAATAAAACTTTAGAGCATGCTGATAACGTGTTGTGAAACAATAAAGTAAAGAACAATAAACAATAACAAGAAGATAGAGAGAATAGATAATTGTATTATTCATCTCACAATAAAGGTATGTATATATAGATACAAGATGGAGTATTTAACGAGATATACAATTATAATAAGATAACTACCAATAATAAAATATATGGACATCTATTCCTTATTTATCCATAACAATCATATATTTTTCCGTCTTTTCTTCTTTACTCATCACTTCGACTAAAAAAAAAACTCGAAAAACACGACACTAAAGACTAAACCGAGAAGGAGTAACTCGACATCATTTAGTTAAAAACCAAATCAGTTTTTTAAAACATTTGACTCGAAGTGAATAAATAAAGGGGGGTGATTTGCACACTTCATTTTTTGATCCATACACTCTAAAATATGTGTCATGACATTTATATTCTCACATAGAAGTAATGTGTGAAGAAAAAGGAAAAGTGGTGTGAGGGTATAACTGTCATGACACATATTTTAAAATGTATGATCAAAAAATGGAGTGTGCAAATCACCACCCATAAACCCATAAATAAAGGCCACTGATTGCTCCAAGCCCATATCAAAACACTATTTAACAGATCCCTCACCGTACCATCCTCCACACGTACTGACAAAAACACTACTCTCTTAAACACACTCTGTTCATAAACATGTCTTCAAACCCTTCATCATAATTCAACTCATATTCACTGCTCTCATCACCAACTTATTTTGACTTTAATTCCATCACTTTCACTTTCACCTTCACACACACAACTTCTTCATTAACGTTACAGATTTTGAATATCAAAGCTAACAACAATGTCTCCTTTTCACCTAGCGAACGTGTAAATCGTTACGGTACGTTTTTTTTATATACTTTGTGGCTTATTTTGAAACTTTTCGGCTTATATAAGCTCATTATGTCATAATATATATTTATGCAATGCAGTTTAGGTATGTGTATATATATATATTATATACTACGTGATACGTGATTATAAATTTTTTATTTTGTTAGTTTTGTTAGCACATATTTTGATCCCTTTTTTTCCCGATGATATTGCTTCGGTTTTGTTTGTGTGTATTCGGATCATCATCTTCATCATTATGATTATTGATAGTAATTAATGAGAACGTTATTCATGCATAAATGATGACATTAAAGCTAAAATGATTATTACCGAGAATGAAGATATCAGAATATAAAATTTACGAGACATAATTATTTGGATTAATAAGCTTTTGATTTGCAAAATTTACTACTCTTTCCGTTAATAACACTACGATTTATAATATCTCCAAATAAGGCGGATTTGACATTACATATATTTAAGAGTAAATTAAGCAAAGTGGTGTATTATTAGTTTTTTGTAGATAAAACAAAAATATAGTAAAAACTTTTTATGAGAAGGGCGAGTATAATGCACTTTTTTGAATAGAGTAGTATATGTGTTGTAGATCTAACAAAATGTACGAGTATGAAATAGTAAACTTATTCACTTTTTTTATAAATCTCTAATTTTAATTTATATGTTTATATCTACACATTCATGTGCATTTACTCATATACAAAGTCAAAGGATGATCAGGAATATGTCGAGGTATAAATGTATAATCACTGTCTTTACATTCAATTTAAGTGATTTAATATTCACAACATTTTTGGGTGTATGATATATCATCAAAGGTTCAACACTTCAACACTTTATATTTGGAATGTTTTATTTTGGTTAATAATATCGGAGTAGTTATTTTAGAAGATGCAAAAACTAATTTGAACCAAGAGCATCTCCAATGTAAAAAGTTATTTTAGAATCGCAAAAGTTAATGATTTCTTTTTTGTACACATTGCAGTGAATCATTTCGTGGACTTGCACCCGACAAGATATTGGGTTCTTTTTGTTTGCTCGTTAATATTAAGGATGGTGCCACTGAGGAGGAAGTTAAATTGTTGTACATGGAACCGAGGAATCAGCAATAGTATGGACTTTGATCAACCACCCGACAGTAAGTTCCTTTCCTTTTGTTACAAATCAGCTGAAAATCATGAATATTATCATTTGCTTACTGCCGGATCGCTATAAGAAGCTTATGCCTGCCATAAAAAGTGTTTAATTGGTATAATAATATGTTTAGTCCAATTCTATTAAGGCATTATCATGGTAAATTTTTTCGCTATAAGAAGCTTATGCCTGCCATATAAAAGTTTATATAACATTTTATATCCTAAAAAGATAGTAGTACACAATTATCAAATATGTAATTAGGAAAAAACAAAAAACGCTTGCCAAGTTATCGCCAACATTTCTAGCATGGTTCTCATGAAGATAGAACTGTTCAGGAATTATGACTTACAACGGGCTTGAGAGCTGCATTCAAAATGCGAACTCTTACGAGGATGAAAGTAGTAGTACAAGCAAAGGAGACGGGGGCCCAACCGACTCACAAGATGAAGATATTTCAAGCTGTTGTTCTAGCAATAATCCTTCATCATCATTTTTTTCTCAGTGGAGTATGATGAAGAGGGATGAACATGGTTTGGATGAATGGGAATACTCAGAGAGCCCAAAAAAGTTCACCCCCAATGAGAATCCATCGTATACAATTCATTACTCAGATGTGGAGGTAATGAAAGAAAAATTTGCCAAACTTTTGTTGGGTGAAGATACTACTGGAGGTCGAAATGGAGTCTCCGCTGCTTTAGCTTTGTCCAATGCCATAACAAATCTCGCCGGTACCTTCCCTATCTATTGATTGCCACATTATATAACTTTTCTGTGTATGTCTACGTGTAAAACATCTCATAAATAAATCTGTGATGGATAGGAACCGTTTTCGGAGAGCTATGGAAACTTGAGCCTCTGGCGGAGGAGAAAAAGAACAAGTGGGGAAAAGAGATGGACTGGTTACTTTCTCCAACCAACTATATGGTTCAGTTGATACCTGCTAAGCAATGTGGTGCTGACGGAAGGACATTAGAGGCATCTTTTTGTTCCCTTCTCGACTTAATAAAAACCCTTTTCACATATAATCTCAACATTTTTTTATTTTCATTTCACAGATAATGACACCAAAAGCTCGTGGTGATGTTCATCTGAACCTCCCAGCTCTGCGAAAGTTAGACTCTATGCTTCTTGTAGGTGATTTCTTCACTCGTTATAATCAACTGAATCAAATTCTGATGTTTGTCTAAAGGCGTTGAGTATGCATAACTATACTAACAGGAAACACTGGATTCAATGACTGAGACGGAGTTTTGGTACGAGGAAGGGGGTAGTCGAGCTGAAGGAAGAAGTAGCAATCTAAAGCAAAGTAAAAGATGGTGGCTTCCGATGCCACAAGTGCCGATAGGTGGTCTATCTGATAATGAAAGGAAGAAGCTGCTTAATCAGGCTAGATTGGTTCATCAAATTTTCAAGGCTGCTAAAACAATCAACGAGAGTATCTTGCTTGAAATGCCGGTACCCAAGATCATTGGTGAGGCACTTCCCAAGGTAACTAAGGTTCTTATCACTACTAACTACATTATTTGTGAACTTTTGACCCGTTTGAGTTAAAACATAACTCAAAGTGACCCATTCAGTAACTGGGTTGAATTTGGCACCTATTACGCGATATTTTTTACACCCATTCAGATGATTGCTAATGAGTTGTTTTCAATTCTACAGTCAGGGAAGGCAAGCCTTGGTGAGGATCTATATAGGATAGTAAACAGACTCTCCTCACCCGCTTCTGTTATGCTCAACTCCATGAGTTTAAAGTCTGAAAACAGCGCACTGGATGCAATTAACAGACTCGAAACAGCTATACATGCATGGAAAAAGAAGATTGAGCAACATGACAATGGTCAATCTCCAGCAAGAACATCATGGTCATTCATGTTGAACAAAGAAACCCCGTAGGTATAATTTTATTAATGACCATTATTTATAATGGTGAAAACCCTAATACCCTAAACCCACAAACCGGGCTTGGGCCTATTACATAAATAACTTTGACTAACAACTATGACTAACATTAATTACTTTGACTAACAACTTTGACTAACATAAATTACTTTGACTAACACTAACATATATCCTCTAATACTCCCCCGTAGTCCGAGCGGCGAAATCGCGAAAGCTCGGACTGAAGAAGAAAATTAAGAAAGCAAAATAAAACAATAAACCAAAATAAAACGGGATAACCCAAAGTATCCACTATTCTAATTTTTGTTTATGGATAACCAAAGTATCCGAAGGATAAACCAAAGTATCCCAAACAGTCATCTCGGGAATAAAAACCCAAGATTCAACAACAACAAAATTCGTCTCGAGAATAAGAACCCTAGATTAGACACCAACGAAAGTCGTATCGGGAATAAGAACCCTAGATTCGACACCAACGAAAGTCGTATCGGGAATAAGAACCCTAGATTCGACACCAACAAAAGTCGTCTCGGGAATTAATACCCTGGATTCGACATAAAGAAAAAAAAACAATTAAATAACTATAATGATAGAGTTGCAGAGTCAACACCAAAACCACCAATGAAAGAACACAAAATCTTCTCTTTAGCTTTCTCATCACTCCTTCCCTTAGCTTTCGTTTCAAACAAATCCTTCCTGTCCATCATCTACTAACGACAATCAGTAGTAGTCCTATAGACCAATTAATGAATCAATACTAGTATTTTGCTATTTTGTTGATGAGCCACTTGTGGATATGATTTTAATGGCAAACAGTAACAAGATAAAGAACAGTAAGGTACATCTGTGGTTTTCATTGTGTCTAATTTTTTTTGGATCTTTGGTTTTATTGACGAGAGGGAGGTGATTGGTTTGACGGTATGATTTAATGGAGGCGGCTCAACTTAGCCATCTCGGTCTGAGGATCAGACCCGCTCTGATACCATGTTGGACAATGAAAACCCCGTAGGTATAATTTTATTAATGACCATTATTTATAATGATGAAAACCCTAATACCCTAAACCAACAAACCGGGCTTGGGCCTATTACATAAATAACTTTGACTAACAACTTTGACTAACATTAATTACTTTGACTAACAACTTTGACTAACATAAATTACTTTGACTAACACTAACATATATCCTCTAATACTCCCCCGCAGTCCGAGTGGCGAAATCGCGAAAGCTCGGACTGAAGAAGAAAATTAAGAAAGCAAAATAAAACAATAAACCAAAATAAAACGGGATAACCCAAAGTATCCCCTATTCTAATTTTTGTTTACGGATAACCAAAGTATCCGAAGGATAAACCAAAGTATCCCAAACAGTCGTCTCGGGAATAAGAACCCTAGATTCGACACCAACAAAAGTCGTCTCGGGAATAAGAACCCTAGATTCGACACCAACAAAAGTCGTCTCGGGAATTAATACCCTGGATTCGACATAAAAAAAACAATTAAATAACTATAATGATAGAGTTGCAGAGTCAACACCAAAACCACCAATGACAGAACACAAAATCTTCTCTTTAGCTTTCCCATCACTCCTTCCCTTAGCTTTCGTTTCAAACAAATCCTTCCTGTCCATCATCTACTAACGACAATCAGTAGTAGTCCTATAGACCAATTAATGAATCAATACTGGTATTTTGCTATTTTGTTGATGAGCCACTTGTGGATATGATTTTAATGGCAAACAGCAACAAGATAAAGAACAGTAAGGTAGATCTGTGGTTTTCATTGTGTCCAATTTTTTTGTGTCCCTTAATCAACGCGAGTTTGAGATCCCTCTATTCGTACCCAACTCCACATCATTATCAACCGAGGTAAGCACCTCAATAGGGTTTGACTTACTAACCTCTTTAGTAGACTCTGAATTATTCTTATTTTTTTCACAAGTATTGGCAGTATACTTTTTAGAAATAGGTTGAAACACCTGTTTAGGTTTAAATCCCATCTTCTGTCCAACCGGAATTCCTTTAGGAGTTTGACTAGTCTTCTTCAAATTCTTTGTCGCACCAACACTAATATTCTTTGGACATTCCTTAAGAACATGTCCAAAAACCTTGCAACACACACACACCTAAGAGGTTTCCACTCATACTCAACACGAATATTACAAGTATAGTAGCCCTCCCCAGTAATTTTTAGGCCATAAACAGCCACAATGTTATCTTCAAACTCCCGACATACAGCCCTAACTCAAATATAGCTCTTGTTGGGTTTTACAATCTAATTAACCATATTAATTAACACGAGTACGCAGCGGAATAAAGATAACATGTAGAATACATTAATTAACAAGAATAGAAGAAGTATACCTTTTAGCACGAAACGATACACCGTTTAAAGGTAACCGTAAACACCGTCTTCTATATACGCGTGTGTATAATGTCACACGCGAAACCACAAGAATCAAAGTATGATTCCTCTAAGCTTCCACACACAATACGTTCTTAGCAAACAATGAAGTATGCTAGTACTAGTAGTGTATTAGCAAACGATCTTTTGTCTTGAATCAATCAACACTCGAACACAAGCAAGAACCGTAAACCCTTCTTGGATTTAAACTTGGTCGAACACAAAAGCAAAACACCGAATCCCTCTTTGTTCTTGCGATCGAATCAACAAACCAAGAAACCCTTTGTGGGTTTAATATAGCTCGAACAAAGAAACTAGAAGGAACAAAGAAAACAGTCGAACAACCAAAGCTAAGTCGATATATCTGTTAGGTTTTCAAGTCGTGTGTTTTGAATGAAGTCCCCAACATGTATATATAGGCACTTAGACTTTCCTAATCCCATTAGGTTTATGTTTCTTAGCCGACTAAGAAAAAGGAGAACAAAACGCACCCTTTTAATCTTCGGTTTTTTCATATTTAGTCCCTTAACTCTTTAATGACTAATATTAATATTTGTTAACATTTAACGATCGTTTGCTAAATACACTAATCAAACATTGTTTACGTATTAACGTGTGCGTCCTCTTAGGCTCAAATAATATTCCGGACATATACGTTTTATATATTGGACATATTCCAACAGTTAGAAACGACAATGGATATTCAAAGATAAAGAACAAGAGAAAAAACAAGAATCCACAAATTTGCGGAATCTTTTCTGTAATACTAAACAAAATTCGAAGGTACAAATTTCTAATCTTTTGATTCCTTATTTATAAGCAAAAACAACCCACCTATTGGCAATAGTTTCCTAATACTAAGATACCAAAAATCTTAAATCGTGTAAAATACGCTTATTCGATAAGATACGAAAAATACCAAACGACCCTTATGAGTTCTAATCACATTCATAACGATTCTACATCAACAAAGAAATTAAGTCTCTATTTGATCATAAACCACAAATATAGAAATAAATATCTAAACATAGGAAACAGCTGAGTCGCTTTCAAGTTATGTGATACTAACCTGAACCCTACTCGAATGCCTACCCCTACCGTGCGCACATATATCTATAATGAAATGAAAATATAGAAACCAATATCTTCACAAACGAAACAACTAAGTCGCGTTCAAGTTATGTGATACCAATCCAAACCCGTCCTGAATTGCTACCACTACAATGTGCACATATGTCGATAGCCAAATGAAATATTCAAATAATACGGTGAAGAATTACGCCATCTGTTCATGACTGGGAAAAAAGACCCTCTTTCTAAAATAGCCATGCCTACCATGTGATCTACCGACTAATGTGCTTGTTTGACACGTGTCCCTTGCAAGTACGAGGCTTTTGTTGTTTTTAATGATTATGGTGTCCCACAAAATCTTACAAAATCTCCACACACTAAAAAAGCCTTTTGTTGTTTGTGCCCCAAATTGCTCGACAAGACAGCTGTGACGGCTCTGTGACTCGCGACTCCTCGACCAACGATTTCATCATCAATTGTTTTTTTCTTGCAAAGGTAAAAAGATTTTTTTTAATTTTCTTGGATGTAAAATAATACATTTACAGTATGTTCTCGAATATCACTTAAGAAAGAAAAAAGAGAAAAATGAAAAGAAACAAAAAGAGTTGTGTTCTCGAGTTGCATTTAAGGAGGAAAAAAAGAAAATGGCTGAAAAATAAGTGTGTTTTGTTTGATTTTAAAGTAAACCGTTTCATCTTAAAATGTTTACTTCATATCACTTTACTTTTCTTCACTAAGAAAACTAAAGAACACATTGTTAACCTTTTATATTTTTGTTTAACTTGTTTAAGCTAACAAAATCAAGTTGACAAATTCTTATCTAGTTATCTATACTACTTATCTATATCTATACTACTTTATAATGCATAAATATATATTTCTTAAACTTAAAAAGCTTAAAGTTTAAGTAATGTTGACTGCTTATAATGCCCTCAAACTTAAATGCTTAAATGACAACTTTTACTATTTTACTTTCTTACATTAAAATTTAAATAATGTTGCCTTAATAAAAATATGGAGTAATTTACTTTACTATGTTATCACCAAAACTGATCAAGATGACACATGATGAGGTCGTTGAGCTATTAATAAGGGAAGACAAGATCAAAAATGAAATGCTCAGTAGATCTGAAATGGTTAAAGTGGCGCTAAAATGGTTGAAGAAAATGATCAAGTCACCAGTGGTGGAAAAGCTTTCATACTAAAGCTCTCATAATCCACAATGAAAAACTGAAGGCCTTAGTTGCCAAAACAAAGAGGACATATTATGAGTATGTATGGATCACACAAAAGGAAGAGGAGAAGGGGTAATCATCGATGTGCTGATTCACCCCAAAACCAAACCAGTCTCAGTAACTGTCTACAAGAACGATAACCCAAAGACTCAATTCATGTTTGGTGATTTTGGACTGAAGGAATGAGATCAGATGGGTCAAATTCTAAAAACTAAACGTCATACTATGGCGCCTGACATGTTGAACTCCCTGAGGAAGAAATACAAGCAATTGGGACTAAGAGTCTCAACATTAAAGAATCTATCCATTTTCCTCTTCAAGATCGTTCTATCACAAAGCCCTCTCAAAAGAAAAGAAAAGCAATGGAGCTTGAGCCTGAAACATTCATTGTTGGCCTTCGCTGCAACACATAAGTTCTTAAAGGGGTTAAGCTCAAAGAAAACAAGGTTATTGAGGTAACTGAGTATGGGCTATTCTTTATAGATAAGTTTCGTGATCCTGCATTCCAAAGAGTCAGTGACATCCACATGGTTGAGACCACTAACTTGTCGGGATACAAGATGATGGCCTACTCTAACAAGTCTCCTGAGAATGAGAATCAGAAATTTGTTAGGCTTATGAATGAAATGATTGCTCATAGATCTGACAAACATATTATTCTAACCAAGAGAGCGAAGCTAGAAACTGATGGGATTCAAAGAAGAATGATAACTTATCCTTTTAGTTTGTAACCTTTTGTAATAGACTGATAGGGCTTTGGAACTGAAGTATGAATGAAATATGTTGTATATCAGTGTTCTTTACATGCTTTTAAGAACTTTAGTGTAAGAAGTTATCTTGTCCACTTACACTGAAAAACACTTAGGTTATTGTTATATCCAAATAAGAGAAGATTGTTAGGCCAATTCAGTGCTCATTGATCTTCATCATATGATTTAAATAAAAAAAACATCCTAAGTGTAAATAACCTTAAACATTGCTTAAGTCATTGAATGAATACTCATTCAGTACCTTCAAGAAGTTCAACCAGAGGCTAAGAGAAAAACTCACCATTCACTAAGGCGGAACTCAGTGAATGAAGTCCGTGAACCAAAAAAGAAAGTGATGGGTTCAGTGAGCTATGACAATAAGCTCATTGAATCCCTTTCGGTTTTCTCAACATTACAAGACCGAAAGACTTAGATAAATATGTAAGTTATTGTAGAAAAGGCGAGATATGTTTGAAAAGACAAAGTACAACTCCTTATCAACCTAAAGTCAAAATAGCTTAAAATGAGTTGGTAATAGAACAGTTGTCAACACTGTTCTACCAAAAGCATGTTTGTCCATACCTAGGAATAGAAGAATGTACCTTGATCATTCTTCTTTGAGCACGTATCCTTACCCGGTGGTTATCACTCATCCCTTTGCCTATAAATAAGATTGTTATAAAGGAGTAAAAGTTATAAGTTTGTGCATATCATGTTGAAACATTGACAAATAGTTTTACTTCTATAGAGTAACAACTAAGTCCTTGAATAAGCATTCAGATGTTAGCATAGTTGTCACTCAAAGTGTAACCTTAGTTTTACATTGAGTTCATAGAGAGATAATCATACATATATTGTCATTCAATCACAACTATTATTTCGCAAGCAATTGAATATAATTAATTCTTTGATATATATATCATAAGAATTAAACGTCGAAAAACTTGTTATTTACTTTAAGTGTTTAACAACTTTGTATAACCTTTCATTACATTAATTAAACATGAGACTAGATTAGGTTAACTTATTAGTTAAACTAATAACTAATCTAATAAATGGGAACAATAGTGGTTCTTAAAATACAAAACAATAATAAATTTTTCATAACCAAATAATGTGTTAGGAATAACGCGCGTGATAATTTGATACTACGTATAAAAGAATGTACCATATCATGAAAGAAGCAATCGATAATGAAGCCGTCGGTCGAGCAACCACAAGTCGCGCTACCATCGTCAGCCGAGCAATTTAGAACAAATAAGACAAAAAGGTTTTTTTTAGTGGGGTAGAGATTGGTAAGATTATGCGGATCATATGGTAGGTCGCGTTCTTTTTTTATTGATTCACATTCTTCAGATTAACCAGTTTGATCTAGCATCTTTTTAACTTGTTTTATTTTCTCATTAAGATGTAAGAAAGTTCAATGCAATTACATCGTCAACCAAAACGTTAAAGTGATACATGACATAAAGACTGACTATTTTGTTTTGTCTTACAAAAATATATTCTCTCGCATGCTCTCTTAAATAAAGCAGTAGTTGCTTGGCATTTACATGAGTTTTGGAACCGTAATTTTCTCTTGGTTGAAAAGTCACCTTTGTCTATGTTTATGAATTGCCATTTATATATATACAGTTTGTGCTAGAAGTTTACAAGTATAAGATCCATTTCTCTAACTTCACATCTCTCTTGCTATCATGGCTTCAAACAAGAAGTTGGTCTATGAGATCCCAAATGTTATTCGTGTCTACGATGACGGAAGTGTTGAGCGACTCGCGGTAGCACCTTATGTTGCACCAACATTATATGACCCTATCACCGGTATCTCCACCAAAGACGTAATCATATCTCCTGAAGTATCTGCACGTCTCTACCTCCCTAAACTCGAACAAACATCACAACACAAACTCCCTATCTTGGTATATTTCCATGGAGGTGGATTTATCATCGGATCAGCATTCACTGCCTGGGAACACAACTATCTCAACACAATGGTCCCTTATATCAATGCTTTGATAATCTCATTCGAGTACAGATTAGCCCCAGAACATCTTATACCCGCGGCTTATCAAGATTGCTGGGCTGCACTGGAGTGGGTTGCTTCACATTCGAAAACAAACGGAGAAAACCAAGAACCTTGGTTGGTTAACTTTGGTGATTTTGATAGGCTTTACATTGGTGGGGATAGTGCAGGTGCTAATATTGTGCACAACTTGGCTTTGAAAGCAGGAAAGGAAAGATTGACTAATGATGTGAAGATTTTAGGAGGGATTCTCTGCTGTCCCTATTTTTGGCGTTCACAATCGACTCCTGACGAGAGCTATGCGTATAAGTGTTGGATGCTTGCAAGTCCACATGCAGAGGGCGGGATCGATAATCATATGATTAATCCATTTGTGGGTGGGAGTTTTAATGCGGGATTTTGTTATAAGAAGATGTTAGTAGTGGTTACGGAGAAGGATGAGTTGCGGAACATTGGTATAGAATACTATGATGCTGTTAATAATAGCGAGTGGGATGGTGAAGTAAAGTTTCTCCAAATAGACGGAGAAGATCATTGCTTTTTCCTCCTCGATTGTACTACGGAAAATGCTAAGATTCTGATGAAACGAGTGGCTTCTTTCATTGATTAAGGCCATGTTAAGGAATTGAAATTAGATTCAAATTCTAAATCGTGTTTGGTTGAAAAACTTATGGAATTGAAATTAAACATTTCTTATAATAAGGAATTAACATTAGGTATACAAAGTGATGGAATCTTAATTCCATGTACTAAGGAATTTTTAAAAGTAATTTTTTTTAAAAAGTAAATTTTTACTTGGTAAATTTATAAAAAAGTAAATTTTTTTATAAAAAGTAAAATTTAAAAAAAAGGTAAATTTTTACTATTATAAAAAGTAAATTTTTTTTTTAAAGTAATTTTTTTTAACGTACGAATAAAAAATTAAAAATAATTAAAAAAAGTAAAAAAAAAAGTTTTTAAAAAATTATTATTTGTAAACAAAACAGAAATTTGACATGAAATTTCATTTCTTTCTCCTAACCAACACATGACATATTTTGAATTTTAACATTTCAATTCTTTAAGATTCTCAATCGTTGATAGATTCTAATTCCCTAAAAAAACATTCTACGAACCAAACGGGCCCTAAGTTTGTTGTTTCTAAAATTTCTGTTAACTTGTTTTAAGTCCATAAATTGTTGAATAAGTTCCATGTAAAGAGTGATCGATGGGTAAGGGTGATCTTAGTTTGTAACAGTCCCATAATCCCGCGTGACCATATCATTTCATAAAAATCTATGCTTTTCTTTTTGAAGACATACATGTACGTGCACACGTCATTATACCTATCAGCAATTGATTTAAGGCTTATGTTATAGGGTTTTAGTCGTACAATAGCAACGTACTTTCTTTATTGTTTCGTTTTGGTACGTGAACTTTTTTTGTTCCACTTAATGTAACGAACTTTCAAGTTTTGTGTTAATTTGCACCATCAAACTTGTTTTACCAGAATCAGCTATATTTTTGTTCCACTTAACGACCGTTTGCAACGTTAAGCTTTTCAGCCAATGAACGTTTGCAACGTTAGTCATTTATACTAACGATTGTTTATTTTTTTTAATTATTTTTTCTATTTATACACATTTTTATACAAATATTTTTATACAAACATTTTTATACACACGTTTTTACACACGTTTTTATACACACGTTTTTATATACACATTGTTATACACATTTTTATACACACATTTTTATACACTTTATACACACATTTTATACATACATTTTTACACGTATTTTTATACACATATTTTTATTTTATACACAAAAACTCATATAGCAAAAAAAAAACAACACTTTAAACATGAGGCCCAACACATAAGCCATATAAAAAAATTATTACTAATATACACATTTGACGACAAACTAGCCTAAAATTCGCATAAAATGTGGCCCAACGTAAAAAAAAAACTAGCCCAAAATTAGCCTGAAATCTGGCCCAAAGTAAAAAAATAAAATACAAAACGGACCCTCACCTTTTAACTATTTACGATTTTTTAACACAAAAATTCCCGTAAATTTTTTTACAAAACCGTCCCAAAAAAGAAAATATTCGGGAAAAAATTAGCCCGTCCCAACGCAATTTTTTTCCCCGAATCATACAAAAAAAGAAAATATTAAAAATTAGCCCCGCATAACGCATCGCCAAAAAAAAAAACCCCTGAAACGTAAAAAAAAATTATCTGGGAAAAAATTAGCCCCGCCGCAACGCGCGGGTTCTTTTGCTTGTTTTATACATATTTTTGTACACATTTTTACACACGTTTTTATGCACACGTTTTTATACACGTGTATAATAGTATGTGTAAAAATATTTGTATAAAAATATGTATAAAAATGTGTGTATAAAAATATGTGTAAAAATGTGTGCATAAAATCGTGTATACAAATGTATATAAAAACGTGTATAAAAAAGTGTATAAAAACGTGTGTATAAAAAAGTTCACGTACCAAAACGGAACATTAGAGAAAGTATTAAACATGCCACGTAGGCTTTTTTCCGGTTTTATAACTTTTTTCCCGGTTGCCAGTCAAGGTTGGTGCAAATTAACACAAAACTTGAAAGTTCGTTACATTAAGTGGAACAAAAAAAAGTTCACGTACCAAAACGGAACATTTGAGAAAGTATTAAACATGCCACGTAGGCTTTTTTCCGGTTTTATAACTTTTTTCCCGGTTGCCAGTCAAGGTTGGTGCAAATTAACACAAAACTTGAAAGTTCGTTACATTAAGTGGAACAAAAAAAAGTTCACGTACCAAAACAGAACATTTGAGAAAGTACGTTGCTATTGTACGGCTAAAACCCTACGTTACATGTAACTCCTAAAACACCGTTTATGCCCCCCTGATTTTTTGGCGTTTTTTATTTTTTTTAGTTTTTTTTATTTTTATAATTTTGGATATGTTATAAAACTGTGACACGGAAAATACGGAACGAAAAATATAAAGTTTAACAGGTCAAAAGTATTAAACTGTCAAAAATTACGGAACATAAACTGATAAAAAAATGCGTTGCACTATAAAAAAAGAGGGTACAAAAGAAATCTTTGTACTTTTTGGGTACTTTTTGGCGGGCCAAGGGGTACCAATAGTAGCACCCTTGATTTAATTCTCAAAAAAGGTACAAATATATTCTCATGGTCCAAGACATGGTCAACTTGAACCCCGTTTTCCATTTTGGTCAAGCTCGATCGCTTTACGACTCTACCTCCTTCAACGCTCGACACGTGTTCAATTTTTTATTATAAAAATAGATGTGATTTAATGTTTTTTCTTATTACTAATTGTGTTAAAAGTCTAATATACCATTTTCTTTTATATTATTTATCTATTCATTACCACCTACCTTCCTCACCAAACTCACTCACCTTTATAATCATCATCTTCATTTCTAAATTCCGACGACACTCCTATATTCTGGCCAACTTATTTTCTATACCGTCATCTTTTATATCATCTCATTTTCTTCTTATTTCAACAAGTATTGAAGACCTGCGCTTCACTGCGACGGATCTTCTTTAGTGTGTTTTGTTTTGTAGAGTTTCGGTTTGTTATGTGTTATACTCAACTTAGTACATGTCATTTTATTGTTTTGGGCCTTGATACTTTTCAAGGATTAACTTTGCAACGTCAAAATTTTTCTCTGGGCCGAAGTTGTGAATAGCGCAAAGTTTATGATAGTTTTCGTAATTTTCCGCATAGTGTGGGGGGGATGTTATTTTGCCAATTTTTTTTGTTGAGCCGAATTTATAAATAACGTAAAAGTGAGAGTAATTTTCGTAATTTGAATAGACCAGGTAATTTTTTAGGCTGGGTTTTTTGGCTGGTTAAGTGTTTGGCCCATATATAATAAAAAAATATTTTTTGAAATAAAAATTTTGTTCCACATTTAGTATATATATAAATTCGCTATGACACAAAAGTATAAAAAATGATGCATTAAATACAATTAATAATGCAAAGATCCGACACTCTGTTTACATATATCCAATTGGTACCCACCTCTCAAATGAAAAAAATATATCAAGAACCCCAAACCCATAAACGAGAATAAATGGGTAGACATTTTCGATATCCTTTTCACTATAAAACCCAAGTGAAAATAAACATCAAGAACCCAAAAGATATTGTTGGTGCAACATTGACTAGGATCTTATTTATGCTTTAATGGTAACAAAAAAACGTTCGCAACACTTAAAATAAAAAACGATAGCCAAAATCTAGAAACCGGATTTGTGAATATGGTGCGCTGGTCACGCGTCAGCACGTAGCCAGCGAGCCACTCACGACATCCGTTTTACAGATTTTGTTTTGTCGGCTTTCCTTTTACCCGACACATGTGAAAACTTCAATAAATGTATGTACATGATACTTGAGCATTTGGGAACACACTAAATGAGGTTTAGACTTAGAGAAGAGCAAACACAAATCCTCTTGTTTTTCAACTAAACGCCAACTCAATTCTTTTATCAAACGCCTCTAGCCAACGTCGAAGCTTATTTCTAAACCTAGAATGAATATACTTTCAACATACCATAAAACGAAAGTATTCATTTGACCTTAATCCAAATTTAAGTTATTCCTAATCACGTAACATGTTTTACTCCCTTATTGGTCAAACTAAGTCAAAAGTCACTTTGCGTAAACGCATCCTTTCCCGTTATGGGATATGTTTTACTTAAGATGCAAAGCACTTAGCTTGTTTGCATCAAGATGATTAGTGATCAAATCCAGTGGTGAAAATCATGGATTAAAGTCTAAATGACTAACTGAGATTGTGGTAATTGAAGGTTAATCCTACTTTGACCCTTCTGACCTTTTCTATATAAACGATTTACAAACTCTCACATGTATTTCTTACATGTTTCCTACACCTCACTTCTCATTTAAACATTCCCTAATCATTTGTTAATTTCTTCTACCCAACAAATGATTATACCTTCCACACGCTCTAAACATTTCTTTCCAAAACCATCCCATAATCATCATTGCCCATATCGTCTCTATCTTAATGCCAATGGGGTTATTAAACCAAATGAATTCTTTAATTTCCACACTTATCATCATCATCTTCATTATCCTTCATTACCATAAACCTTCTACATATAAACCTTCTCCAAGCTTATTCTCCACATGCCAACTCACATTTCCATACACCATTGTACTTGTTGTACTTCTTGTCCCCAAACATTATAAGATAGGCTCCTATCTTTTATGTCAAAACATTCTCCACCCCACATTTCCTATTCATTCTCTTCTTCATCTCAATACATACATACACATTCTCTTGAATTTATTTTTTCACACACACATACACACTCAAAGCTTCCTTCCTACTCTCCTCCTCACACACTTCTACATTTAAAATTCAAATTCTTACGCACATCACCAAACTTCCCTCACATACTTTACCAACTTACCATTCTTAACATTCAAATTTGAATTTGATTTTAGGCTCCAACCCATCACATCATATCCAACCCATTCTAACTCATATCCTACTCATCATATCCTTATCCTAACATTCAAATTCAAATTTGAATTTGACTCTTTAGGCTCTAAATCATCATATCATGCAAACTCATTATATCCCCTTTTTTTATCCCACATGCTTAATTACATTTGAATTTGAAATTTAAATTATCCCTCCAACATTCACACTTCCTCTCCAAGCCAAGGAATAGTCCTTTAGCATATTCTTTATTCCTTTGGCATATTTCTTTCTCTCTTAACCATGCCAACTCATCAACCAAACCATGGTTAGTTTCCAACTAAACCATATACATGTGAGGAATACCCAAACACATTATTTATCCAATACTTCTTCTCTATCTCTTTGATATTGGACAAACATCCCTAAATCTTTGTGAGTGTCGATATTTTGCATATCAGTGGAGTAAAGTTGTAATACGCTTTATAGTCCACCATAAGGATTATACTAGAGTAATAGTATAGTTGTTATAGATTTGAAGCTGAACGTACAGATGGTACAAACCCTCCCCCATCCAGAACCAATATATATCGTGGTCTCTCTCTATCTATCTTTATCTACTTATTGTTGTTATAGACAAGTAGATCATCACACCACTTGGTTATTTGTGACTTAATGTTTTATAAACTTCAAAGAAGTCAAGATAATCTTATTCGCCCCCCACCCTCTATGACTCTACAATTGAAATCTTAACTCTGGTTTTTAAAAAAGTTGAATAAGATCAATGGCTTAAGAAAACTATGTCGAGGGGTGTTCTATGCAAAGACCACCTTTGCTAGAAGCTGACGGTTTTCGCTTTTGGAAAACCCGCTTTGAGACTTACATTAAGTCCAAAGATATTTACTTGTGGCATGTCACTCAAAATGATGACTTTGTTTTCAAGATGAAAGATCCGGAAACAATGATGTATATTGAAACACCATATGAAAAATTAAAAGATAATGAGAAAAGACAACTTGGAAAAAACAATGAAGCCAAGCTGACTCTTTATAACGCTCTACCGCGTAAAGAGTATGAACGAGTCTTTATGTGCAAAACTGCCAAGGAGGTTTGGCATACTCTCATTATCACTCATCAAGGCAATTCACAAGTCAAGGATTGCAAGATTGATTTTCTCACTCAATAATATGAGAAGTTCTCAGTCTCGGATGAAGAAACTATTGATAGTGGTTTCACACGGTTCAATGCTATTATTACTAGTTTAATATATTTAGATAAAGACTATTCTAACAATAACCATTTGCGGAAGTTTCTTCGAGCTCTACCGTTAAGATGGCGGCCGAAAGCGACGACGATTGAAGAAGCCACAGATTTGGCGGAACTTCCTCTTGGCGAGCTAATTGGCAACCTTAAAGTATATGAAATGGTCTTAAGAAATGATGGCGTAATTTCCAAGTCCACTAAAGAAAAGGTTAAGTCTCTAGCTCTTAAAACTAAAGTTACTATGGGTCAAACCAGTAATGATAGTGTATGTCAAAATGGAAGTGATGAAGACGAAGATGAAGAATAAGAGTTCAACTCAATAGTGAAGAACCTTTGGAAGTTATTCAATAAATCGCTTTGGTAATGGTGGAGATAGGTTTGATAGAGGTCGTGGTGATAGGAGAAAAGGTGTTGGAAGCTTTAGACGAGAACATAACTGTTATGGTTGTGGTAACAAGAACCACTTTGTTAATGATTGTCGAAAAGCGAAGGAGAAAAAGGCGTTCGCTGGTGGAGCTTGGAGTGATAGTGACAACGATGATCAAATCAAAGAGGATGCAACATGTCTAATGGCAATTGGTTCGCAAAAGGTAAATCTAAACCCTTCTCAATTTGATATTAATGTTAATGAGTTACAAAATAACTATAATGAACTTGTTAAAATAAAATTTGAAAGCACTAAAACAAACAAGTCATTGTTAAAAAAAATCTATTTTAGAACAAGAAAGAATAAGATTCATTAACAAAATCAATCAACTCGAACTAGAGGTAAAGAAAATTGATAAAGCCAAAGAGGTGGTTGAACCTTGTTTAAGTTGTGAAAAACTAACACAAGATGTTGACTCTTTAAAATGCAATGTATCTAAACTTCAAAAAGATTGGTTGAGTTTTTAAAAATTTAAAAAGATTAATAGTGATTTGGATGACATGTTATGTCATAAAAAATTGTCTCAAGATAAGGAAGGTCTTGGATTTTCAAAAACTAAGAAAACCGCTTCTGAGAGTCTAAGCAAACCAATCGCATAACTCATTTCAATGGAGAAACACCTCCTACTAAAACTAACGATTTTCTAAAACAAACTTTGGACCAAGATTTCAAAAAGAAAATAATTTTAATCAAACACTTGGTCAACGTTTTCAAGGTTTGGTCATAAGAGACTTAGCTGATTGCTTCAAGACCCAAGGATGTTTAGCTTATGAGTGTTTTATACTAACACCGTAGGACCCAACAACCATCGGGGACCAAGTTTTTGAGTTATATTTTTGTTAGGAGTATGATGGTTTACATAAGTAATATTTTCGGAAAGGTGATCGTCAGACAAAGCATCAACAGTGTATCTTTATCTTGTGGTCGTAAAACAAATCATCTGTTGAGAATCGTTTAAGCTCCTAGGATCGAAAATAACAAAGTATGTAGATACGCAGCAGAATTTAAATAAAGAACAATGCTATTTTCACAAGGTTATACATTCATATAAGCCCTAATTCTATTTGATCAGAATAAAATGGTTACCTACCTATAACAAGGATCAAGAACACCTTGACCTTAGGGCTAAACAATCTCCAGTGGTGAGATCGTTGGTGTTATCGTTCTACATGATTAAACACCTACTAGACATCTAGAAAAATACACACATAAACAATGTCTAGGGATCTCTTTATATAGAGAGTCCATCTAGACTTACAAGGAAATCTAATTGTATTAGGAAACTAAATCTTTTCCTAATCTTTGATCTTTATCTTTTAAGGAAGTATTCTAGAATCCTCCATCTTTTATAGAATTTAATAATGTCGAATTAGTCCTTTGTGTTTCATTCTTTTGTATCATTCTTTTTGTATTATTGTTTTTGTATCATTAAATCAATAATTCCCAACAATCTTCCCCTATTTGATGATGACAAAACAAATATTGATTCCAAGATGATCCATATTAGCTTAATCTTCAGCAAGCTTTGTCTTCAACTTAAGCACTTGAACATCTTGTACATCTTCAAATCTGATTACGAATGAAACATAATCTTCCCCTTAACTTAAGATTTCCTTTGAACTTGTTCCATGTCATACCACCACACTTAATAAGTTGCAAATCATATCATATCATCTCTGTAACATCTTCCCCTTTTTTTCATTATCCATTAGGGGATTGTGAACATATGCAACTTTGATTTTACAACTACAAACCATATATTACACTTCTAATCCAAGCTTTTCAATGTCTCAAATTACCCTCCATAACGCATAATAAGAATAATGAATTTAAGAAGTAGAAACTTAAACTATCAGTAGTAATAATGACTTAGCAGTAGTAATAATCATAACCTTCCCCTCAAGTGGTGCATGTAGATGGTTAAACACTTTATCATATGCTTCCCCTGAAACCAATATGTTAACCATCTCTTGAATCTCTTATTTTGTTGTCTCTTTGTAATGATTACCGATGGAGAAAACTCAGTATTTCAAACTTGATTCTGAAGTAAAATAACCCAAACTTGTGTCTTATGTCTTGTACTATTCACATGACTCCAAAATCATACTGTAATTCCTTGAAGTATAAGTAGACCTCAATCTCTTGACAAAATCCTCATCTAAATGAGATACTGAGCACTACAACGTAACTCCTTTAAGCGATAGCAAATGTGCGCATTGAGCACCAAAAGTTTGTAGATCACATATTGCTAGATTTGACAAGTCTTTGTCAACATCAATTTAAACTTGAACAAGTTATCTTTAAAAGTCATCATCCATCCACCCCGACTTTTAAGATATGATAAGAACACGCACTTGTGAAATTTCACTTCAACTCTAAATAAGTGATAAAAAATTGTCTTTGTAACCAATTCTTGCAGTTAATCTCAAAAATAATAGCCAACGATTGAAACAACATTAACATTAAACAACAGCAGTAGTAAATAATTGTTTCAACTCTACCAGTAGTAACTTAATACTGCTTTAAACCCTTAACATTAGTAACATAAACCAGCAGCACTAATATAT